>JAEUWL010000729.1:0-99713 GCA_018524415.1 Podaxis rugospora | reverse complement strand
GGCTTGAAATATTACTTATTTATAAAGTGAAATTATTAGCTTTTAACTTGAATTCTTCCCTAATAACCCACCCTAGCCCTGCCAAAGGCTGGGCTAGGCCGCTGTAACTATATTTATTAATAGCATTGTTTTCTTTTTTAATTTTAAATCCATTGTTTATATTCACATGTGTAGCCTAGCCCAGCCTTTGGCAGGGCAAGGCTAGAATAAATTTTCAGCAGCGGCAGCAGCAGTAGCAGCAGCAGCCTTTGGCTGCTGCGGCTACTGCAGCCTTTGGCTGCTGCTGCAACTACTGTTAGGTAAAATGCCCCGGGGGAGAATCGAACTTCCATATCTATATCTTCAGTATAGCGCTTTGACCACTAAGCAACCGAGGCTAATTTAAGTACTATGCTAACCCAGTCTAGAATAATATGCTACGCTTTTCCGCCTATGGCAGCCAAAGGCTGCATGCACATACTAATCTAGAGCTAAATTTATATTATTGCAGCAGCCGCCACACAGTCATTGGCTGCAGCCAGCCAAAAGGCTGGCTGCAGTAGCCGCCGAAAGGCTGCTACTGCGGCCATTGGTTGTGCCACTACCCACCCAAAGGCTGGCTGCTGTAGCCTTTGGCTACTGCAGCAGCCTTTGGGTGAAATTTACAGCCAAAGGCAATAAATTTTAAACTTTAAACTAGAATTAATTTTAATTATAAGGTGCCGCAGCCTATGGCTGGCCGCAATTTATAATCTTTTTATATAAAAATTTTACTACTTAATCTTCTTTTAAAAATAAATTTATTCTATATTTGAAGCTGCATTCCCCCCTTCACCCAGCCATTGGCTGGAGCAGCCAAAGGCTGGCCCAAAAAGGTGCCGGTGTAGCAAAGTCTGCATTTTCTAGGCTACAAGAATATAGTAATATTTAGCCAAAGGCTGTAGTTGAAAATAAAAATCTAGCTATCCGCCAGCCAAAGGCTGGGTTGCAGCAGCCTATGGCTGGTGGCAGCACCCTGTTGGCTGCAAACTAAAAAAATACAAAAAAAAAATGACTGGCCGCAGCCAAAGGCTGCAGCCTGTTGGCGGCTACTAGGCTGGAAAAAAATGATAGAAAATTAACTTTCATAAAAATGTGTATTTAGTAGCAGCAGCCCCAGCCTTTTGGGTGGCTGCAGCGGCCACCAGCCAAAGGCCGGCCGCTGCTGTATATCTAAGAATTGAATTTTTAAATGATAATAAAATTTTTGATTTTTGAGATTTTTTTTTTATTTGATAGTGATTTTGTTTTCTTAATAATTGTACTGAATTTTTATCATGGGGTATTTAAGATATTTTTAGTACCTGCACCGCCTTAAATTGCAGCCTTTGGCTGCTACTATTAACTTTTAAATTTTGTAGCCAAAGACTAGATTTTAAATCTTTCAGCCGCACCCTATGGCCGGTGCTGGAGCAAATCTCCAGGTAATTGATTATTATTAGTAGCCCGGCTAGTATGAGTTAAACCTCCTGTTAAAGAACTTGGAGCAGCCAAAGGCTGGAGCACCCACAGGCTGGATTTTTGAAATAATGTTTCATTTCTAGTTATAGAAACTCTCAGGATTTACATCCAGCCAAAGGCAGGAATACCTACATTTTTTATATAATACTAGCAGTAGCAGCAGCGGCAGCGCAGCGGCCAAAGGCTGCCGCTGCGGCTACTGCTATACTTTGAACAAGATTGTATTAGTTTATATCAAGTAATGTCTAAATTCAATGACTTAATGTTTGAAGAATTTTCAATAAATATGAATAAATATCCAACTATCTCTAGTTTATCTAAGGGTCTATTTAGACCCGCCAGCCTTTGGCTGGCACCACTCTTGCCAAAGACTAGGCTGCTGCATCAACTTAAAGATTCTAAAATAGCAATGATCTCTGGTAAAATTTATAAAGATTTAAAACTATCTAGCCATTGACTACTGGAGAGCAGCACCCGCCAAAGGCTCCACCACCAGCCAATGGGTGCAGCCAAAGGCTGGTGGTGGAATATACCTTCAAATCCCGATACTGAAAAAGTATATGGTTACGATGTAAACTCTAGCCTTTGGCTATTTCCAGCAGCAGCCTATGGCTGCTGGTGTGATGGTTAAAAAAAAATTTTTTTGAATTACCTGCCAGCCAAAAAGCTGGGTGCAGCAGCAGCCAATGGCTGCTGGTGCTAATTATAGCCTTTGACTAAACTCAGCTCAGGTTAAGTTATACTAGCCGCCGGGGCTGCTAAAAGAGGTTTAGTAATGATTTTTACATCTATATTAATCTTAATAGTGGCTAAGGCCCTACCTTCTATAAATAGAAATTTATCTCCAATCTATTTTACTAGAATATCATCTATAATATTCTTATATGCCGGAGTATTATCATTAAATACTTTATATATTCAGTCAATTGGATCAGGTATAGGTATATATAGCGGATTATTCCAAATAACTCAAGTATCAGTATTGATAGAATCATTTTTATTAATAATAGGTTCTTTAATATTAATATCTTGGCCAAATATAAATCAATATATTTTTACACCCGGCCAAAAGGCCGGCTGCAGCCAAAGCCAAAGCCTGGTGCACCTAAAAACCCCATTAAATCTAGGTTTAGCTACAGCTAATAATATTACAAAATATTCTAGTAGCATTTGGCAAGGGTTAGATTATTCTTTAATAGTATTATTTAGTAGTTTAGGGTCATGTTTATTAATCTCTAGTTTTGATTTAATATCTCTATATATTAGTATAGAATTACAATCTTTTGGATTATATGTTTTATCTACATTATACAGAGATTCAGAATCATCAACAAAAGCAGGTTTAAAATACTTCTTATTAGGAGGTTTATCTTCATGTATAATACTATTAGGATGTGGTATAATATATTCTTATACAGGTTTAACTAACTTTGAATCTATATATAGTATTATATCTACATCTAATTCTGTAGTTTATTTAGAGTTACAGCAGCCTTTGGCTGCTAATAATTCTGTATCTGTAAGTTATAGCTTAGCTGTACAAGGTTTAAGTTTAGGTTTAATTTTAATTTTTATAGGATTCTTATTTAAAATAGCAGCAGCTCCATTACATAATTGGAGTCCAGATGTTTACGATGAAGTACCTACAATAGTAACAATATGGTTAACAATAATACCTAAAATTTCTATATTAGTTCTATTATTAGAATTACAATATTATGGATTTACATTAATAACATCAGATGCTTTATTTGCAAGTGGGCAATTACCTTTACCTACAAATATATCTAATATATTTAATATTATAACTGCAGCCAATGGGTGCAGCCAGCCTAGCATTTGGCAAGGGTGGGGTTATTCATTATTAAAAAATCTATTATTAATAAGTTCTTTATTATCTTTATTAATAGGTACTGTAGTAGGTTTAGCTCAAAGTAGAATAAAAAGACTATTAGCTTATAGTACTATATCTCATATAGGATTTATATTATTAGCTTTAGCTATAAATAGTGAATCTTCTATAGATTCTTTAATATTCTATATAGTACAATATACTATAACTAATTTAAATATATTCTTAATTATTATAGCTTTAAGTTATATAACTGCTTCAAATCAAATAACAACTAAAGCTAACCTTGCTATTACAGATATTAGATATATAGCAGAGCTAAAAGGAAAATTCTTTTCTAATCCTATATTAAGTTTAAGTTTAGCTATATGCTTATTCTCTATGGCAGGTATACCACCTTTAATAGGATTCTTTAGTAAACAATTTGTATTATATTCTGCAATTCAAAATGGATATTATTTCATATCCATAATGGCTATATTAGTAAGTGTTATAAGTGCTTCATATTATTTAAAAATAGTTAAAGTTCTATATACTGAAACAGAAGAATCGCTAGAAAATAATATTGCAGCCAAACCAGCAGCCCAGCCTTTGGCTGGCGGATGCTGGGCTAACCAAATAAATGAAAATAATTATAGCCTTTGGCTAAGTAATGTACATAGTTATTTAATATCTGTATTAACTTTATCTATATTATTATTTATTTTAAAACCTTCTTTAATCTTAAATAGTACACAATTACTATCTTTATCTCTATTTAATTGGTAATGAATAATTTATTATTTTTATTTATTTTTGTACCTATTCTAGCTGTGGCTTTATTAGCTTTAAATGTTTTATTAGCTGTACATAGACCTGATGAAGCTAAAGTTTCTGCTTATGAATGTGGTTTCCAAGCTATTGTAGGTCAAACTAGATCTACTTTCCAAATTCATTTCTATATTGTAGCTATGTTATTCTTAATTTTTGATTTAGAAATTTTACTATTATTCCCTATAGCTGTAACTCTTTACCAAGTATCTACTTTCGGATTTTCTATTGCAATCATTTTCTTTATTGTTTTAACAATAGGATTTGTATTAGAAATAGGATCTGGAGCTATAGCATTAACTAATTTTGATACTAGTACAAAGAATAAATTTAATTAAATACTAACAGCAGCCTAGCCTTTGGCTACAGTAGCAGCGGCTACTATTGCTGCAGCAGCCAAAGGCTGCTGCGGCAGCCAAAGGCTGCTGGGTGGCAGTAAATTATTTTATAACCCCCCAGCCCAGCCTTTGGCAGGGCAGGGCTGCAAAAAAACATAAACTCTTTTAGCACATATTTAGCAGCCGGCCGGCCTTTGGCTGGGTGGCGGCTAAATCGTACAGCCGCTAGCTGTAAAATAAATTGTTTTAATAAATCGGTTTATAGCCACAGGCTGTATCTTTTTTTTTTTTTAATTTATTATATTTACCTAGCCAAAGGCTATATTCAGATCCAAGAAGTAAGAGTAAATAATACAGCTTTTGGCTGTTACACTCTTATCTGGGGCATTCAATGTTTTGGAATTTTTAATTTACAGCCAAAGGCAGAAGCGTCTGTTAATACAAGTATGGATTTATACCAGCCAATGGCTTGAGCAGCCACAGGCTGGTTAAAATTAGCTTGGCAAGTCTTATCTAGCCGGGCTACTAATTATAAACATAAGTTGTGTTTACATTAGTGTCTAAACTATAAGACTGTAGTAGCCTTTGGCTATGAATAGGTGATAGATAAAGAAACCCGCTCCAACGGTTTGGTGTATACTAAGGTGATAGTCCAGCCTTTGGCTGTAAATTAAAATAAAAATGAATAAAGTAAAACTATTGGCCGGTGCCACAATTTTATTTATTCAATTAAAGATACAGCCTTTGGCTGCAGCCCGCTGGCTATATCAACTTAACTTATTTCTGAAGCAATTAATGCTTTTTTTTTGCCGGGGCTAAACCATGTAAAAAATATTAATACTTGCTGCAGCCAAAGGCTGCCCTTGCCAAAGTCTAGAAGACTTTTTTAAAACAACAAAAGCCTTTGGCTGGGGGTAGTATTAAGATACAATTTTATTATTAAAAACTTTATAAGGTTTTGTATTAATACATTTATTTGCTTCGTATTTTAATAATCTAGCCAAAGGCTATTATGAGTTTGTTGAAGTGTGTAAATAGTATCTACTATTGTGATTTGGCTTTGAGATAATGATCGATACCATTTAGATTGATTAATTTCAATATTATTATTAGCTGTTAATAATGATTCAAGATCTTTACCACTTAAATTGGAATTTAATATTGTATTTTTCTAGCCAAAGGCGCCAAAGGCTAAACCTTTGATTTTAAATATTTCAGCCAAAGGCTTCATCTTCTAATTGTAGCCAATAACATTTAGGGGCTAAGAAGATTGCTTTGTTAGCAACATTAGCCGCCGAAAGGCTGCTATAATTTCAAACCACCTAATTTTTTACTATCAACTATATTAGATGAAAATAAATTATTCAGCCAAAGGCTTCATCAGGATTTAGAGAAGTATAAATACTATCAGTGTCACTATAAAATAGCGGTAAATTTGGATTATTTTTAAATTGAGTCATATAAATTCTAGAATAACTAGTTATAGCTGCTGCAGCCAAAGGCTGCTATACACCTACAATAACAAATGAAACTACACTTGCAATAAACAATGGATCTTTATAGAAAGGTTTCTGTTCTTGAATTTCATTTCCATAGAAATCATAATCAGGAATTTTATAAGATTCTTTTCTTCTTAGTTCATATTTTTGTTCTTGAATTACAGGTTTTTTAGGTTTACTGATTTTATCTGCTATTTTAGAATAAGCATCTTCAGATAATAAATCTGAATTATAAAATTTTAGTAACCAATGTATGATTCTAGCCAAAGGCTAAAACTATATCTTTAAAAATGAATAATCATTTCAATTACCATAGATAAATCTTGAATATAAGTTAAACTCAAGATAAACCACCTCCGAATATAAATGTGATTAGTAAAATAAATCTATACAAATACCAACAGAATTTCCATAAATATCTAACTTTTCTTGATTTTCGATATAAATCTCTTATAATTAAAAAATCTAGCCTTTGGCTGATAATTTTTTAATAATAAATGAGAAAAATGTAATATTAGCTGGAGATATTACCTGCCTTTGGCTGGTTAGATGCTGTAACTTTAGATTTTAAAGTAGTTAATTTTTTCAGCCTTTGGCTGTTAAATTTTTTTAAAATAATTGCCTATTTTGATAAATTAAGCTTAGATGTCAATAGTTGCTTAAATACAATCTATTTATGAAATATCATTATAACCAAAAGCAGATAATTTAAATAGATATATATTTAAGAGAGAAATAGCTTTAATAGTATACATACGTTCTAATGATAAAAGCATTTCTTCTAATAATACCTAAAGGCTAGTATTGCCAAAGGATAATAATTTTTTAACTCAACTACTTTTATTAAAAATTGGAATTAAAAGGAATCGAACCTTCAACTAATTAGCAGAGTTTTCGCTATACTCTATAGAAACCATTCTATAATTGATCTCTTTTGGAATGCACTTTTATTTGCCAAAGGTTAGGCTAAATTAATTAGTATTGGGGGTAATATTTATCTATCTACTATTAATACCTGAATAAATATATAACAATGAAAAAATTATTAGTATCTAGCCAAAGGCTAAAACTAACGAAACATATTAAAAATTCAGCCTTTGGCTGTTATAGCCAAAGGCTAATAATGTACTTTTTTTATAAATATTAATAAATCTACTTAATAGCCAAAAGTTAGGGTACTTAATTTCATATTTACTATTATGAATTAGATAGTACCCTAACATATATCCTAAAATATTAATTAAACATAATAATGCTATTAAACTTAAAATAAATACTCCATAAGATAACTGAGTTATTTTTGCATCTTGATCTAGCCAAAGGCTATATCTAAATTTAGACTTGATAAAATTAAAGGTAAACTAAATGAATATTTTAAATTATTTATTTTCTGTTTTAGCATTTCCATTATTTTTGCCTCTGGCTAGAATCCTTATTATCACTTGATTTCTTATCTTTATCATCATTATTTTTATTTTCACTAGTACTACTACTACTAGCCTTTGGCTAGGAATACGCCAATAAATTATATTAATAGCCAAAGGCTAGAAAATTTATAGCATTAAATTATTATACAAGAATGTACAACTAGCCTTTGGCAAGGGATTTTCTTTCTATCTTGTCGGTCAATATAATAAGTAAGAAATTATGGTATAGCAGCAGCGGCCAGCCAAAGGCCGCTGCAGCCAAAGGCTGCTACACCCCCTTTGGCACCAGCGGCAGCCAAAGGCTGCTGCTGCCTCCCCATAGGCGGCAACAGCCGCCGCAGCGGCAGCCAAAGGCTGCACCCGCCTATGGGGCTGCTGGTTTAGTTCATTTAATTAGATTAAGTTATAATTCCTAAAAAATATTCTAGTCTAGCTAAGACTAACTCGCGATTATAGATTACCAGCTAAAAAGGCTGGTTGTACCTTTATTAAAATTACATATAATCATATTATAAATATGGTAATTCTAGCCTTTGGCTATATCACTAAAATTTGACTAGCGGCCAGCCGCCGCACCCGCCTTTTGCAGCCAAAAGGCGGGTGCCGCATCAGCCACAGGCTGGTGCTACTGTTTCAATTCCTTTTAAAAGACCTGGCCCCACCCACAGGGTGGGGTGGAGTTAACTTAAGCTTTAAATTATTAATTATATAATAGTGGTAATAAGAAACACTTAAGTGGACCCAACCTTAACCAGAAGTTAACTTGCAGCAGCCTATGGCTGGCAGGAGTAATTTCGGCTAGGGGCTAGCACAACTAGACTATTTGAGAATATGAGTCTCACCAACTAAGTTAAAGAAACCATAATTAAGGTTAGTATAGAGTTAAATTAAAGTATAGCTGCGGCCTATGGCCGGGTGGCAGGCAAGTATTTATATATCCTCTACTTTTAGAGCAACAGTAAAAAAAAAAAAGGCTGCAGTAAATAAAGATTTAATTTACTACACCAGCCTGTTGGCGAAACTAAACTGCAACTAATAAATTAAACCTAGACTGGAAACTTTGTCTTTGTTAGCTCCACTCCGCCTTATGGCTGCAGCAGCAGCCGGCCAGCAGCCAAAGGCTGCTGCTGGTAGCAGCAGCGGCAGCCAAAGGCTGCTGCAGCCAAAGGCTGCTACTGCTGGGCTTTTTAACTTTTTTTTGTTTATAAATTATAGCCAAAGGCTAATACTATTCTTTTAAATTAAAAAACTCTCTAGCCTTGCCAAAGGCTAGGGTGCACCTATAGGTGGGCTACTAAAATTGAAGTTTTAAGTTAGATCCAGCCATAGGCTGTAGCTCAGCTAAAAACCTAAAATTTAAGCTATACGTCTAGGTAGGTTGAAATTTAAATGAATTGCCTCCATAGAACACAAAGAAGATTTGCTGCCGCCGCTGCTGGGAGGGGGTATTAGTTAATTAAGCTTTAGCTTCTGTTGAAGTAGCTACATCTAATAAAGTATTTTCAGCTATACCTATAGTAGGAACTATAATTAAGAACCATGCAAAATAGAATGCTGTAGATACTTGACCTATTTCTAAGTAAGGTGTATCAGGATGTTGAGCACCTATCCATAATAATATAATAAAATCTACAACAAAGAACCAGAATGCTAATTTCATAGCAGGTCTAAATTGATTTCCTCTAATTCTAGATAAATCAGTTAAAGGTAATATTAATAAAATTAATAATGATCCAAACATAGCTAAAACTCCTAATAATTTATTAGGTATAGATCTTAATATAGCATAGAAAGGTAAAAGATACCATTCAGGTACAATAGAAGCTGGAGTTACCATAGGATCAGCTGGAATATAATTATCAGAATGTCCTAGAACATTAGGGTAGAAGAAAACCATAATAGATAAAGCTAAGAAGAAAGCAAATATAGTTACTAAATCTTTAAAGATAAAGTAAGGATGCATTGCATATCTATCTCCACTTGAAGTAACTCCATTAGGATTACCTGATCCATGTACATGTAAAGCAATTAAATGAGCTACAGCTAAAGCAGCTAATAAGAAAGGTAATAAATAATGTAAAGAGAAGAATCTATTTAATGTAGCATTAGATACACTAAAACCACCCCAAATTAACTCTACTATATCTTGTCCAAATACAGGTATTGCGGATAATAGATTTGTAATAACAGTTGCCAAGTTTTAAATATATGTATCGTAGTTCATTGACTAAGAATTATTATCTTTGTTTTCAATACATATATCACGTATTTTACTTATAATCTTAATTTAGCTAATAATTTAAACAATTAAAGTATATTGCCTTTGGCTAGATGCAGTTTAATTGTAGCGGAAAGTATCATCTAGCTTCACTTAGAATTCGCGAACAAGTTAAAGTTAACTGGCTAAAAATAGCAGCAGTTTTACGCTGCAGTAGCAGCAGCGGCGGTAGCAGCCAAAGGCTGCAGCAGCCTTTGGCTGCAGCCTTTGGCTGCTACTACCAGCCAAAGGCTACTGCCGCCGCTGCTGGTGATAAATTGTAGTTGCAGTAGGTTTCCAGGGTAGCAAAAGCATAAAACTGCAGATTATAAACATTTAAGTAAAACCATATGGCATCCTAAATTAGAATGCTAAAACTCCGACTGTACATTAAGCATTTATAAATTTTACCTATAAATACCCACCGGTGTACCAGTCTGTAGCGATCTCTATTCTATTCTATTATAGTGTTATCTGCACCTTGACTTAATCGCGGTGTATTATAAAAACTTTAATAGCCAAAGGCTAGAAACCGACGGTCTTATTACAAAACAAATAATTTTGACCTGTTTTCACCAGTGTCGCCTATTTAACATTTTACTATTATTAAAGTTAAAGGAAAATGTAATCCTTTCCTAGCCAAAGGCTACATTATGTTAAATGACTATGCTTATTATTTACCTAGTTTATATTTCATTGAAGAATGTACGTAAGGTTCAACTATTTCACACAGTAAGGGCATAGATTCTTTCCAAATATAAATAACATATTGAGCAGGCTTTGCCCTTAAAGAATTTGCAGTTGTAGCTCCAGCAGATGCAATACTAGCTTTAATTTTAAAATTATCATAAAGAACTTTTACTAATAATAGGCAATCAGAATAAGAAAATGAATTAGTTGAAAGTTTAAGTCCTGATCCGGATCTACATCCGTCATCCATTATCCAGATAGCTAATGCTAGAGGATCTAGATATTCACCCACATTAGATGGTACCGTTTTTATACCGTTAACATACCATAATTCTCAAATTCAATTTAGGCTAGAATAAGTCCATGTTTTAAATCTTACTATTTTTCTAACTATTCCCTTTTTTCCTAATCGAGTTTGAAATTTTGGGATAATGGGATTACAATAACCTAAATTTGATAGTATTTTATGTAACCACAATATATAAGCTAAATGTTTTCCTTCTTGATAAAAAGCTATTCTAGTCCCATTATTTCGACATTCTGCATAACCATCACCTAATAAACTCCCAAAAATTATAGAAATAATATTCTTATTATGAGGTCCTATTCGAGAGGATGCAGCCTTTCGCTGCAGCAGCGGCTGCTGCAGCCTTTGGCTGCCGCCGCTGCCGCTGCTACTAGTTAAATTTTTAGTTGTTTTTATCTTTGGACTTTTTTCTGATACTAAATTATTTACAGCCAAAGGCTGTAGCTTTAAGTTGCAAGTTAAGTTAATTAAGTTCAAAGCGCCAGCAGCAGCCTTTGCTGCAGCAGCAGCAGCCATAGGCTGCTGCTGCCACTCACTTAAAGATAAATCCAAATTAGTTGAAGCTAGGCATTCTTCAGAATTAAAATAAAACGCAGAAAATAGAGAGCAAGTAAACTCTTTCTCTAAAAATAAAAAATAAGCATTTAGGGCTAATTTAAGATAACCCCATAAAGACATTTGACCATAAGGTAAAACATAACCTAAGAAAGCAATAGCCATCATAAGAATTAAAATAATTACTCCTATAGACCAAACTAATACTCTAGGTGATTTATATGAACTATAGTATAATCCTCTACCTATGTGCATATATACAAAGATAAAGAAGAATGAAGCTACATTAGCATGTGTATATCTAATTATCCATCCATTATTTACATCTCTCATTATCATTTATGTTATAAACATGCCCACTACTAGGAGTACTACGCCTAGTAGCCTTCGGCGTACTAGGCAACTTCCGCCTTATGTCTATCTAGCTAAGACTACCTCTTGGGTGAAGGAATATTATAGTGGTTTTGAGTAAAAAGTATAACGTCCTGCAATCAATTTACCTGTGTCAATACTTCGTCTAGCTGCTACACTAGTTTTTGAGTAGCCGATAGCTACCATAGCTGAACCAAATGAATTGAAAGGTTCTTCACTTAATAGTATCCAGCCTTTGGCTGTCATATACCCAAATAGCGCTGTGTTTTAATATACTTGCAAAAGCTTTTGCTAGATCTACGTGTAACATCTCAGGTTTAAGTCTTACAGGAAGTTTTAGATCTAATACTTTGCTAATATAAGATAAGCTAGGAGCTACTACTGGATTAGGGTTTGTACTGTATCGCCCTTTGTTGACATATTGAGATATTTTGTAAGTTAAGACACGACCAGCCTTTGGCTGGAAGATAGAAGTACCCTAATTTATGTAAGTGAAGTGCAAGAGACCAAAAATAAAAATCTTCAGCTTTTCGAGTTTGGAATGGAATATTTAATAAGAAGAATAATAAGTAATCATATAATGCGTCAATATTAACAATAGATATTACTGACACAGACGTACGTTCACTTAAATTATTAACTACTAGCCTTTGGCTAGGAACTGCCATTCGAAGACTAAATGTGAAACCTTTAGGAAGTGATTGGAAATAGCTAGATATCGCTTCCAATACCATTGAACTTCTAATGTGCTGCCCTGCCTTTGGCTTGAAAATAAGGGCTTAAATTTTTAAATCCAAACGTTCCTGCCAGCAGCCAAAGGCTGCTGCTGCTTCAATAAAGCCTAACAACCAAAAAGGATTTACAATAATTTTAGGAATTAAGTCGTAATTATATATTGTTCGACCCAAATTCATTTGAGACATGATACCTCTTATCCATTTTAATTGTGATAAAGGTGTGTTACTTGAGTTGGATAGGAATATCACTACAGTTTTAAAGTCAAGGTAGTCTAACCATTTAGTTGTGTATAAATGGTATTTATCCAGTAAAGGGAAAAGAACGGTTAATAGACTTTTTACTGCCGCCGCTGCTAATTATAAACAGACAACTACTACCAGCCAAAGGCTACTGCCACTCTACCTACACCTAAAAAGTCTCGTATTTTTTGTAATACCCCTATATCATCAATGTGAAGTCGGATCCTAAACATTACTCTTAAGTAACATCTGTCTAAATAAACTTGGAAATTACCAGCCGGCCTTTGGCTGGCTCCATCAATAAATCCTGTTAACCATCTTGAAAATTCTTCTTTTTTCAATAGCAATGGTTCGCTTTTATTAAATAAACCAAAAACAAACGGTGTTATACTCATTTCACCCAGCATAGCCTTTGGCTAGCATCCACTCTCGAGGATGATCGGACTATATCATATCTCATTTAGCGTATAATTTTATACATCTAAAAAAGATCTTCGCGTGTAGTCTCTGAGGTTCCTACTTTTGCATAGGATATACAATTTGGTTACCTGCTGATTGCCCAATCTTTTGGATTGTCACTTAATGTGGTTAGCACCAAGTACCTTAAGCTCTAAGGGTGTTCCAGCATATAGCGAAGTTTAAAGAACACAATAGAGAAATTTCATGTTCTACACTATTAAATGCAAAATCTACATTAGGTGTATAATGCATAGCTAAGAAAGCTCCAGTTAATATTTGTATTACTAAACATGTAGCTAATAATGAACCAAAATTCCATAAATAAGTAATATTAGCTGGTTGAGGTGAATCTACTAAATAAGAATTAACTAATCTAAGAAGTACATGGGTTTTTAATATTCTCATATAATTTAATATTTAAAATATCTCATTTTTTAGTTGCTTATTAAGCTACAGCCAAAGGCTGTAAATTTTTTTATGTTTTATAGCCAAAGGCTATAATTTTAGCCAAAGGCTATAATTTTATATTATATATATTTTTTTTTAGCCAAAGGCTACTAGCTTAATATTTAAAGTTGCAACTTTTAAATAAAGAGGCTTTATATTTGCAGGTCAAGCTCAAATTTCCAGCCCCTGGCGCTGCTCCAGCAGCCTTTTTGCACCTACACCCACCCAAAAGGCTGGCTGCTGGTGCCGCCCAGCCTTCGGGCAGGTGGCGGCTGCAGCTAAAATTTTATTTTTAATTGCAGCAGCCTATGGCTGCGGCTACAGCAGGGTGCAAGTTTTGTTGCGTTGCTTTAATCTGCTGCAGCCTTATAAATATAAGCTATACTAGTTTATAGCTTCATTTAGCAGCCAGAGGCTGTAGCCTGAAAATTTTTTAACAGCTCAAACTGTAGCCTTGCCATAGTTGCCATAGTTGCCGCAGCAGCAGCCTTTGGCTGGTGTTGCAGCAGCCATAGGCTGCTAGTGAACAAGCTGGACAGAGCAGCAGCCTAGCCTAAGGCTAGGCAGCCAAAGGTTGCTATTTGCTATAAAAATATTATATTTTAAAACAACTAATTCTATTAGTTTACTTACCTAGTTTTAAGCCAATAAGTTTAAAGCCAACTTATTTTTGTTTTTAGCAGCCGCAGCCAAAAGGCTGCTGCGGCTACTACCTTATAGCTTAATTTGTAGTTTATTAAATTAGGCTAGATATAAATTTATTTTTGACCTTTCCAGCCTATGGCTGCAGCCTATGGCTGCAGCAGCCATAGGCTGCTGCTGGAGTTATAACCCCAGCTAATGGCTGCAGCTGCTCCCGCCTAGCCTGTGGCTAGGCTGTAGCAGCTAAATTAAAAAAATAATTTTTTTAACTCGGTAAGCTTAAGCCACAGAGATAATATCTTATAGAAATAATTTTATTATATAAAGTTTTAGCCAAAGGCTATACTACGTTCAGCTCTGCTTGTAGTAGCAGCCTCAGGCTGCTAACATTCAATAATACACCCTTACTTTTGGCTAGGGTGTAAATCTTACTAGAACTAATAATAGCCAAAGGCTACTACAGCCTTGCCACAGGCAAGGGTGTATTAACTTTATACTTTACACTTAATATAATTTATTTTTAAACTATTGTCAATAATAGACACTATAACTAGTGTTATAATTAATTAAGCCCAAGAAGATTTGAACTTCTACAGATTCTTCATCAAGAAATTATTCTACCCTTAAATTATGGGCTTTATAGCAGCAGCAGCCTTTTGGCAATAACAGCAGCCTGTTGCCTTTGGCAAGGCTGCTAACATCCAACCTAGCCCACTTTTATTTAAATTACACTACTTTATTTACAGCCAAAGGCTGGGCTAGGTTGGATTGCACGTAAATATTAGCCGGCCGGCCTACATTTGTAGCAAATTAGATTGCTATATATTCAGCCTTAGCCTTTGGCTACTGCAGCCACCCGAAGGCTGCTGGCAATAAATTAAAGTTTTAGTACAAACTTAGATTAAGCAGTTTAAACTGCTAATACTAAAATAATAATATTTTAACTTAACTACTTTTAGTTTAGTATAATAGTAGCCGCAGCAGCCGGCCTTTGGCTTGTAGCAGCCTAGCCAAAGGCTAGGCTGCTACTGCTATAACTCGATGTAGTAAGGCTACAGCGTAATGCCGGATAATACATATTTAATATATATTTTATTAAAATCCAGCCCTGCCTTTGGTTGGCTGTAAGCGTAACTTTTTATATTTAGACTAATCAATCTAAAGCGTACTTTAGCAGATTAAATTTAATTCAGTTGTAGATTAAGATTCAGATTCAGATTCAGATTCAGATTCAGATTCAGCCAAAGGCTGGAATAATATTAGTATTTAACACCAGCCAAAGGCAGCAGCCTAGCCTTTGGCAAGGCAGGGTTGGTGTATTTAATATTAATTTAATTAATAAAAATTAGTGTAATTCTATAGCATCTCTTAAGTAAAAGCACACTAATAGTATGAATCCCTACAAAAGCTAGGATTAAAGAAACAGCTAATTCTAAACCGATTAAAGCTAAGATTATTTAGCACCCGCAGCCTTTTGGCTGCAGCGGGGTTTTATAGCTAGGAACTAAATTATAGCTATAATTAAACTACAGCCTTTGCTTTGGCTGAACAATTTATATAGATAAGTAGATAAGATTTTTAATAAGTGTAGACAAAGCCTACAGTTTTAGCTTAATAAGCCTTATAACTTAATACCCCTGGCTAGCCTTTGGCAAGGTACAATAAATGTAATAAAACAGCAGCCTTTGGCTGTAGCTACAAAACAATTAATTGTTTAAAATTAAACAAAAATAAGAGAAAAATATATATAAATATTGCAAACTAGACAGAGAATAGTTAAGCTGCAGCGGCAGCCATAGAAAAGGCTGCAGCCTTTGGCTGCTACCATCTTCTGATAGCCAGCCAAAGGCCGCTGCTGCAGCCATAGGCTGCAACTCCAGCAGGTGGAAGCTTTAAATTTATTAGCTTAAGTATTTATTAACCAGCAGCGGCCTTTGGCTGGCAGTTAGCACCCAATAGTTCAATTATTGTTAAAACATACAGCCTTTGGCTGTAGCTAAATTAATAAATTTAAAAAAGATTTTAATCTATAATTATAAGCTTCTAGGCTTGACTTTTAAATTATACTAGCTTTTAGCTTAAAAAGGGTAATAATGAAAATTTTAGTTTAAATTTAAACCTATCTTTAGAATGCCGGCTGCTATTAACAACACATAGATATAGTTTTGAATTTACACCCAGCCAAAAGGCTGGCTGCAGCTCCCAAAAGGCTGGCTGCAGCTCCCAAAAGGCTGCGATGCAGCCAAAGGCTGCTGCTGCTAGATAGATAAAAATTTTTAATTCAAGATACTAACTAAGCTTTTTCTTCAAAAATAATAAAATTATTTTTTACTTTTTTCTAGTTCTTCTAGAATCTTACTCTTAATCTGCTGATTCTCATTTAACAAACTTTGTTTGTTATCGTGTAAAAGTTTTTGGAATTCTTCGAATTCAGCTTTTGAGATATCGCCTTTAAGATTTAATTTTCTAAAATTTTCTAGCCAAAGGCTAGACTAGCATTAGTTTTTAACTCTTGAGTGTTTTCTTCTAATTGATTCATACTTTTGTAAATTAATCTAGTAGAATCTTTAGAAGTATTTTCAGGCAATACTTTATTTACTATACTGCCTAAAAAAGGAGCAAATATAGGTTCTCTATTAGCGTTTTTAAGAATTTCGTCTACACCTAACATTAAACCTAATGTTAAACTTATAGGTTGTGCTGTTTCACAAGCACCTTTAAAACATAATAAAGCTTTAGCACTTAAGGTAGCTAATCTATCTAAAGGAGAATTCTTAATATCTAATTTATCTTACTTGATAATTGTAATTATATGTTTAATTCTATAATAACTTAATATCAAGTGATATATAGTGAAAACTAAAGCTAATATAATAGAGATATATAATAAGTAGATATTATGATTTATATAATTTTTACTTAATATGTATAAAAAACTTATCCCTCCTAGAAATCGGATAATTCTAATTAAAGGATTAGATTGAATTTTAAGAATTTCATCAGGTAAAGTAGGCGTTAAAAACCCTTTTTTAATTCCTATATGTATTCTTTTTAAAATATTTTTATTCATTACTAAATTTTAAATCAAAGGTTGTATCCTTTTTTTGTGCTGTAGCCAAAAGGCTATTAATATTCAGCCAAAGGCTGTAAGTTAAATTATTATTTTAACTAATAGCTAGGTAAACTAAAGCGCCCTGCTGCACCCAGCCTTTTGGCTGGGTGCAGCAGCAGCCTTTGGCCGCTGCTGAATATTAAATAAATTACAACATCATACAAAGAGGCTTTATTTGGCAATAATATTTTTGAATTGAAACAGACCATACTTTTATGCAGTATCAATCCTATTCGACCCAGGCTAGTAATAGCCGGGCTAATATAACAGCATTATTTTAATGCTTACTTACCTAGTTTTTTAGCCAATAAGTTTAAAGCCACCCTTGCCTGTGGCTAGGTTCTCCTCCCAGCCTTTTGGCTGCGGCAGCGGCAGCGGCAGCCTTTGGCCGCTGCTGTAGCTGCAATAAAAATTTACTTGGTAAGCTTAAGCCACAGAGATAATATCTTATAGAAATAATTTTATTATATAAAAATTTTAGCCAAAGGCTACTACACCCTTGCCACAGGCAAGGGTGTATTAACTTTATACTCTACACTCAATATAATTTATTTTTAAACTATTGTCAATAATAGACACTATAACTAGTGTTATAATTAATTAAGCCCAAGAAGATTTGAACTTCTACAGATTCCTCATCAAGAAATTATTCTACCCTTAAATTATGGGCTTTATAGCAGCAGCAGCCAAAAGGCTGCAGCAGCAGCGGCAGCAGCGGCAGCCTTTGGCCGCTGCCGCTGCTGCTGCGGCTGCTAATACTAAAATAATAATATTTTAACTTAACTACTTTTAGTAATAGTTAAAATCTGAACTGAAATCTACATTCTGTCCTTTTTTTTTTGATTGGAGAAGGTTGCAGCTAAAGGCTGGACTATGTCAACAAACCTCTAATAGTAGATCTAGTAGCCAGCTGGCTAGTAGTAAATAACCACAAAGATACACCCTTGGCAAACTGCAGCCTTTGGCTGGTGGTAATATTTTTATATTAAAGCTATAACGTAAGCCTAGTTAAAATTTTTTCATTAGATAATTCCGGTGTATGATAAGGTAAAGACTAATACCAAAGTCTGGTAACTAAGTAATTATAATAACAATTCTTTAATTTTGTGGTTTTAGTATATTTTCTAGTAGCCGCAGCAGCGGCCAAAGGCTGCCGTATTCTTTGGCTACTGCTGCTACAGCCAAAGACAGGGCTGCTCTGTTCTAGCCAAGGCTATAACTAAATAATTATAAAGTAGCATATATAAACCAAATATTTAGTATAGCCTAGCCCAGCCTTTGGCAGGGCAAGGCTAGAAGAAATAATTATATCTTTATTATTTATCGTTTTGGAAACAAAATTTATATAGCACCAGCTGCAGCACCAGCCTTTGGCTGCAGCAGCCTTTTGGCTGCCGCAGCCAAAGGCTGCTCCCTAGTAGCCTATGGTAGCAGCCTAGCCTTTGGCTAGGCTGCTCCCTAGTAGCCTATGGTAGCAGCCTAGCCTTTGGCTAGGCTGCTACAAGGGTGGGAGCTGCAGTCTAGCCATAGGCAAGGGTGCAGCCTATGGCTGGCAGCGGCTCTAATAAATATATTTTATAAAATATTTCCATATTAAAAAAGAAACAGAATTTAAACCATATAAAGGATAGTTTTTTCAAAAAAGGGTATAATTTTATTAATAACCTCAATAGAATAAATTTCAGCCAAAGGCTGTTACAAGCCAAAAGCAGCTAATGTCTTTTCTAATCCTAGCCAAAGGCAAAAATTATTTCTTATAGCACAAAGTAATACTATATCTGTGTATATAGCACTTAATCTGAATCTGAATTTTGTACTAGCTCCCCACCCACCAGTAGCCAAAAGCTAAGGCTGCTGCAGCAGCCAAAGGCTGCCAATGACTCCTCTAGAATTTGTAAAATTTAAGATATCAAAATTACCAGCAGCCCCAAAGGCTTGGTGCACCTGCACCAAGCCTTTGGGTGGTGCTTCATTGAGTCCAGTTAAGAACCACGGGGAAAATTTATTAGGAACAGTTGAATCCAATACCTATTTTTCTGCAGCCAGCCAAAGGCCGGCTGCTGAATCTATAAACAAATTAGGAACAATAAAATTCTTAGTTTCACCCAAAAGGCGGCAAGGGTTGAATTAGGTTAGTAGAATCTATAATATTTTGATTAACCAGCAGCCGGCCTTTGGCTGGCTGGCAGTACTAGCAGCAGCCATTGGCAGCCTTTGGCTGCTGCTAGTACTTTTAAATAAAGAATTTAAAATCAAGGTTCACCTTTGAGCTTTTTTTTTCGGGGCTAAACCATAAAAAGGGCAAGGCATTATTACTAGTCTTTTCTAACCTAATTGTAGCCTTATTAGTTTTTAACCTTTTGTTTAGTGCAGTCGCAGCTGCAGCCATTGGCTGCACCAAAGGTTGGTGCTGGGGGGTATAATTTCTTAAAATCATATTTGCTCTAATCATTGTATAATTATTCTACAAATTAATTAGTGTAATTCTATAGCATCTCTTAAATAAGAACATACTAATAGTGTAAACACGAAAGCTTGGATTAGAGAAACAGCTAATTCTAAACCGATTAAAGCTAAGAATATAGTGAAAGGAACTAAAGTAATTATAGCTACAATTAAACTACCTGTGAATAAATCATATAGGTATGTAGATAAGATTTTCAATAGTGTGTGACCTGCAACTAAATTAGCAAATAATCGAACTCCTAAAGAAACAGCTCTAGCTAAATAAGATATTAATTCAATTAAAACTAATAATGGTACTAAAGCTAAAGGAGTACCAGCAGGTATAAAGAAAGAGAAGAATTTAATACCATGTATAGATAAAGCTAATATAGTAACTCCAATAAAAATAGTTACACTTAGACCTAATGATACAACACCACTAGCTGTAACAGCAAATGAATATGGAACATTAGATATTAAGTTACCTATTAATATGAAGAAGAATAATGAATATACAAATGGTAAATAAATTTCACTATGTGCTCCTATTTGTTCTCTTACCATAGAACTTAAACTAGCATAAGATGATTCTAAAGAAATTGACCATTTACTTGGTATTAAGTTTGAATCATTATTACCAAAGTAATGTAAACCTACTACTACAAATAATACAAATAAAGAATATAATCCTAAATTTGTTAATGTTAAATTTAAGTGACCTAATATTGGAGCATTTAATCCTATTAAGCTTGTAACTTCAAATTGACTTAGTGGAGATAAGATGAATAATGTTTTCATAATTTTTAATTTTTTATTTGACTGAAAATTATTACATTTGACACAAGCCTCAGCATAAAGCTTTAGACTTAGCTGGCAGGTATCCAATTATTAGTTTAATTAACTGTTTTAATAATACCAGCCCTGCCAAAGGCTGCAGCCTGCCAGCCAAAGGCAGGCTGCAGCCTTTTGGCTGCTAGATAGATTCAGCTATCACTAATAATGTTGTAATCAAATTTATTATAATAGCAGCAGCAGCCAAAGGCTGCAGCCTTTGGCGGCTACTGTAGCCTTTGGCTACTGCTGCAGCCACCCTAGCCTTTGGCTAGGGTGGGGTGGCTACTACTATTTTTTTAATTTTACAGTGTAGCCTTTGGCGCCTTTGGCGCCTTTTACGCCTTTGGCGCCTTTGGCTACTAATAAGATTTTGTTGTTATAATCCCTTGATTAGTTAAAATAAAGTTAAGCTAGTTATATATAATAATATAGCCTATATTACTAGCCGGGCTAATGTTGAGCAGTAAAGGAATCGAACCTTTTACGGCTATTAACCAATTCTTTTACAGAGAACCACCATTACCAATCGGATCACCTGCCCTAAATTTTTATATTTATTACTATCTTATAATTGACCTAGCCTTTGGCTTGGACTTTTTAATACTATACTATTATATAATAATAGTAATTACAGCACCAGCCTGTGGCTGCCACCCTAGCCTGTAGGGTGCTCCACCAGCCAAAGGCTGCTGCAGCAGCCTTTGGCTGCTGCAGCGGCTCAAACATTCTTATTAATAGCCTACAACCTCTCTTTTAAAAAAATAAACTTTAAAACAATTTTAAACCAGCACCCGCAACACCAGCCCTATGGCTGCTGCAGCCTAGCCTTTGGCTAGGCTGCATTACAAATTTGAGCATACATAAAGGCTACAAGGCTAAACGTAGCAAAAATTAAGCTAGTTAAATACACTTTAATCATAAAATTGCCTTTTTTTTAAATACTATTCTAGCTGCAGCACCAGCCAAAGGCTGCAGTAGCAGCCTTTCGGCGGCTACTGCTGCTAAGGCTGGTGCTGCAATAAATAATAATATTTTATTATTATTTATTTTTATAAAATAACAGCCAAAGGCTACTAGGCCGCTGCGCTCTAGTAGCTATGCTAGGCTATGATGTGGGGGGTGGCTACAGACTTTCTTTAAATTTGCTGTAGTTAAGTCTAAAATGGTAAAGTGTTTAAGATTTTAGCCAAAGGCTATACTTTAAGCTATAAAGTAGATTAAATTAAATCTTCAAACCTTGTAGTAGCCTAGCCAGCCTTTGGCTGGGCTAGGCTTATACCAAAGGCTAGGCTAGGCTGAATATAATTAAAAAAGAAAAAGATTAATAAGGAGATATATCGAAAGCAATTAATATACTAGGTATTAATATAATAAAGGCTACAGCTACAGGTAGAAGATTTAACCAACATAAATCTATTAACTGATCATATCTTAATCTAGGTAGTGTAGCTCTAAACCATACGAAAAAGAAACAGAAAATACAAGTTTTTAAACCTAAAATAATAGATTGAATATTAATGAAAGAATCATTAATAAAAATTTCAGGTAAATTATATCCTCCTAAGAATAATATAGCTGTAATACAACTAAATAATACGATTGATGAATATTCACCTAAAAAGAAGAAAACAAAAGGTACTGAAGAGTGTTCAGTGAAGAAACCTGCAACTAATTCTGATTCAGCTTCTTGTAAATCAAAAGGAGTTCTAGAAGTTTCAGCTAATATAGCAATAAAATAAAAAATAAATACAGGTAATAAAGGTACTATAAACCAAATAGCTTGTTGACTTTCAATTATAGTAGTGAAATTTAAAGATCCAGTTAATAATATTATTATTAATATTGCTGAACTTAAGATTAATTCATATGATATCATTGCAGCTGTTGATCTTAAACTTCCTAAGAAAGCATATTTAGAATTAGCTGACCATCCTGCTAATAATACTCCATATACACCTAAAGAAGATAAAGCTAAAGTATATAATATACCTAATGAAAAATCTGATAATGATAAACCTTGACCAAATGGTATTATTCCCCATCCTAATAAACTAAATATTAATGTTGATACTGGAGCTAAATAAAATAATACTTTATTTGATTGAGAAGGTATAACTGTTTCCTTTACTATTAATTTTAAAGCATCTGCAAATGGTTGTAATACTCCATAATATCCTACTGTATTAGGACCTACTCTTCTTTGATGAGCTGCTAATTGTTTTCTTTCTATTATTGTCATAAAAGCTACAGCTAATAAAACAGGTAAAATTACAGATAATACATCTAGTAAATTAAATATTATGCTAATTAAACCTATTCCGTTTGTATTTATACCTAACATTTTTTTTTATTTTTAATTATGTTTATTTTTCATCTTTACTCTTTTTTTTTTTTACCTATTTGAAATAAGCATAGTTCTTATAAAATTTTCAGCCCAGCCAAAGGCTGCTGCACCCGGCCTTTGGCTGGGCTGCTGCAGCCTTTGGCTGGCAGGCTGCTGGCTACTAAATTTAATTTTAATCCATTTTAATAGATCAATTTTAAACTTAAAAAGACTTTAAAATTTTAATAGGCTAGTAGCCTTTGGTAGCCTTTGGCTACCAAAGGCTGCTGGCAAAAAAAAAAAAGTTAGAATGAAAACAACTGTATAAATAATTAGTGCTTTTAAAGAAAAGCTACAGCCTTTGGCCGGTATCCTAAATCAAATAGCAGCAGCCGCTGTAGCCTTTGGCCACTAAATTAATTTCAGCCTTGCCAAAGGCTAGGCTGTTACTTTAGTGGATACAGCCTAGGTATAATACCTAGTTGGTTTATTACGTTAAGTATACAGCCTAGCCTTTTTTTGCCAAAGGCAAAAAAGACAAGGCTATAATACTTAACCATCAAATGCTTATAGAATAACTTTTAGGTTTAAGTACTTTAAACTTAAAAAAAAAAAGCTACAGCCTTTGGCTTGACAAATAAAGCTAAATTTAGCGTATTGTCACCTAAAAGCCTGACATTTTGAAATAAGACACTATAACTAACTGAATGTAACGTTAATAGATTAACGTTATTTTATAATATTTGATCATATGAACTTACACCCAGCCTAGCCTTTGGCTAGGCTGGGTGCTGCTCTTTTGCAAGCTGTTCTTAAGTTTTAATTATTATTTTCTTTTTATATCTTATATAATTTTATAGGTTTTTTTTATTTATTTAGCAGTAGCAGCGGCACCCATAGGCTGCTGCTGCAGCAGCCGCGGCAGCGGCAGCGGCAGCCTTTAGGCCGCTGCCGCTGCTGCGGCTGCTACCAAAGGCTAGGCTGCACCCCTTTTTATGGTGCAGCAGCCTAGCCTTTGGCTACAGCACCACCCTTGCCAAAGGCTAGGCCGCTGGAGCACCCAGCCTTTGGGTGATTGTTGTTATAACTTGTAGTTTACTTGAATTATAGCCTATGGCTGCAGCCATAGGCTGGAGCAGCTGCAGAGGATGTAGCCTGCCTTTTAATTTAAACTACCTTACCTATCATGGGCAGAAGTTGCAGTTACCAGTTGCCCTTATAACTTAACGAGAGTGCAACGTCTAAAATATGCGCAACTAGTCTAGAACTAGCCGGGCTACTAAAACTAAAACTTAAACTTTAATTAAAATTTATCGCCGCACCCGCGCCCACGCCAGAGGTGCCGCTGCACCAAAGGCTGTAGTAGTAGCCAAAGGCTACAGCAGCAGCCATAGGCTGCTGCCGCTGCTGCTGCAGCCTTTGGCTGGTGTAGCATCAGTTTAATTATTATGCTGCTACCGTCTTTAGGGAGCAGGCAGTTAATTATTTTAATATTAACAGCCAAAGGCTGGCTTATTTGATAAAGATTTACTAGTTTTAGTAGTTTTAGCTAGCTAAGATATATAAATATATACAGCCTCTGGCTGCCAAAGGCTAGACTAGATTAATTTGTTTAACTTAACTACTTTTAGTTGTAAAAGCTTCTTCAATTATAAATTAGTAGCCCGGCTAGAAAAGGCTGCACCCTCAATTTGATTTTTAAGTTAAAAATCTTTATAGTGCTAATAAAGTATACTAGCAGCACCCTAGCCTTTTTTTTTTGTTTTTGTTTTTGTTTTTTTGATCTTTGTTTTGTTTTTTTGTTTTGCAGAAAATTTTAAACTAGAAAAGTTAAAATTAAGCTAAAAATATATATAATAAAAAAAGTTGAATTATTCTTTTATAGCAGCAGCTTGCTGCCTTTGGCTGGGGCCACTAAAAATATTAGTACTAGCGCTACGTTTAGCTTTAAAAGCAAGGTGGGTATTACAATCAAATTTACAACTAATTATCTTTCATTAACAGCGGCCAGCCATAGGCTAGGCTGCAGCTAATAATAAATTATGTTCTATAAATTTAAGCAGCTATTATAATTAAAGAAGCTAAGTAAATTATAACTAATCTAATTTCAGTGTTACTAATTATAGCTGCTGAATCCGAAGGGTTAATTATAACAGCCAAGGTTGGGGCAAATACAATAAATAATAACGATAGTAAACCTATTGTAATATATAGAGAGTAAGTAGTTATTACACCAGTATCTAATTTAGCAATATTTATACCAGTACCAGTTAATTTATTAGTTAAACCATAAGGTCCTAATAATTCTATAGCTCCTCTATCTATATTTTTAGAAATATTATAACCAAGTTTTAAACCACTTTGTACTAAATAATGGTTATAAACTACATCAAAATAATATTTACCATTTAAGAAACCATATAATTTTCTTCCTAAAGAATTATAGCCTTTGGCTACTAAACTATTTAAGAATCTAGGTTGTAAATGATATAAATAAAGAGCACTAGAAGCACCTAATATACTAAGTATAGCTGGTAATAATTTAATAATAGGACTTAAAGAGAATTCAGCTTCAATTAAAGGATTATTATTCGGTCTAATAAATAAAGAGTTACCGAAGAAATCTGAACCTACACCTACAAATAAATCACTAGCTACAAAACCAAAGAAAATACTAAAAACAGCTAAGATAAATAGAGGAATAATAACAGGTAAATTAGATTCATGTGAATTTAAATAAGATTGTTTTGGACCATTAGCTGTACCTAAGAAAACTAAACTTATTAATCTAAAACTATAGAAAGCTGTAATACCAGCTGTAATAGATCCTAAAGTATAAGCATACATACCACTAAAACTATATTGTCCATATGCTAATTCTAAAATTAAATCTTTACTATAGAATCCAGTTAAGAAAGGTGTAGCCAATAAACTTAAAGAACCAGCTAACATAGTAGAATATGTAAATGGTAAGAATTTAATTAATCCACCCATTCTTCTAACATCTTGTTGATCTTGGAATGAATGTATTACAGCACCAGCACCTAAGAATAATAAAGCTTTAAAGAAAGCATGATTTACAGTATGCATTAAAGCAACATTGTATTGACTTAAACCAATAGCCATCATCATATATCCTAATTGTGATATAGTACTGAAAGCAA
The DNA here is from genome assembly GCA_018524415.1 of Podaxis rugospora. Lineage (NCBI taxonomy): Eukaryota > Fungi > Basidiomycota > Agaricomycetes > Agaricales > Agaricaceae > Podaxis > Podaxis rugospora. Next base: position 73,724 of record JAEUWL010000729.1, on the reverse strand, counting down.
TTATTCGTTTTAAATCATTACCTAATAAACCACAAGTACCTGCAAAGAAAGCTGTACTTGATCCTATTATTACTATTACTAATAATGCATCTGGACTATATTCTAATATTGGTGAACTTCTTAATAATAAATAGATACCTGCAGTTACTAGTGTAGCAGCATGTAATAAAGCACTTACAGGAGTTGGAGCTTCCATACTTCCAGGTAACCAAGAATGTAATGGTATATTAGCACTTTTAGCTAAAGCACCACCTAATAATAATAAAGATATTATACTTATAGCTAATTCATTCATATATGGTACTAAAGTAAATATTTGAGAATAATTAAATGTTCCAAATAATGCAAATATAGCAAAGAATCCTATACTCATTAACATATCTCCTCCTCTATTCATTGTAAAGGCTAATATTGCAGCTTTATTTGCTTGTATTCTTGTAAAATAGAAATTAATTAATAAATAAGATACAACTCCTATTGCTTCCCATCCTACAAACATTACAAAATAATTACCTCCACAGATTAATACTAACATACCTCCTGTAAAGGCTGATAAATATGAGAAGAATCTCTGATTATGAGGATCGGAAGATAAATAATCTATACTATAGATATGTATTAATGTTGAACAATATATTACAGCTAATCCTAAGGATACTGTTAATTGATCAAAATAGAATTCCCATGATATTTGTAATATCTCTGAATCTAACCAAGTTCCTATATTAATATAAACTGGTGAACCACATAATCCTACTTCATAAAAGGCTATAGTTATTAAAATTGAACAGATTATTAAACTTCCACATGTTACTATATGTGACCCTGTAACTCCAACTTTTCTACCTAATAATCCTGATACTAATGATCCTAATATTGGTAATACTATAATTCCTAAATACATTTAATTTCTTAATGAAATTGTTCCTCTTAATCTATAATATGCTACTAAAATACTTAAACCTATAACAGACTCTGCACCTGCTATTGATATTATATATATACTAAATGTTTGACCTACATTATCATCAAACCCATAAGAACTTATTAATACTAATAAAGTTACAGCTAATAACATTATTTCTATGGCTATGATCATAAGTATTATATTTTTTCTATTTAATATAAACCCTAAGATTCCTATTAAAAATAATAATATTGATAAATTCATTGTAGCCCGGCTAGTTCTATAACGTAACATTATTGTTTACATTTAATAATTGCTGCACCTCAAAGGCTAGGGTGCTGCAGCCAAAGGCTGCTGCACCCTCCCAAAAGGCAGGCTGCGACTGCAGATATTGTGTTTAAATAAACTATAAAAAGGCTGCACCCTGCCAGCCTTTGGCTGAGTGGCAGGGCTAATATATTAATTTTATAGCCCATTGGCTGGAGAAAGATAGATTCGAACTATCATATTTGTAGTGCAAATACAACTGATTACCATTATCAGATTTCCCCTTAATTATTAATTATTATTATATATAATATAGAACTTTGTGCAGATTAAGATTCGATTCTCCTAAAAAGCTGCTGCAGCCATAGGCTGCTGCACCAGCCAAAAGGCTGGCAGGGGCAGGAAATTTAAAAGGCTGCTGAACTTATATTATTAATCTTTAATATTGTTTATTAAGTAAATAGCCTTTGGCTAGACACATTCTTAAAACTTTAGTAGCCAAAGGCTATAATTATAAAAATTTGATGTTAATATTGCAGCACCCTTGCCAAAGGCTAGGCCGCTGCAGCCAGCCAAAAGGCAGGCTGCAGCTGCGGTTGCAGCCATTGGCCGCTACTATCCATTTTTAATCTCTAACTCTTTTAATTTAAAAAAGTATAGCCTTTGGTTAAAATACAAATTATCAGCCTAGCCTTTGGCTAGGCTGATAAAGTTTAATAAAGCTAGTAAAATTACAACTATTAATTAAAGCCAAAGCAGCGGCCAGCCAAAGGCTGGAGGCCGCTGCACCACTCAATGGCTGCAACCTTTGGCTGGCTATATACTCATTATTTTTATAAATAATTCAACATAAACTTTAAGAATGGTGGGTTGATCTTTATTTAGATCTTAAAATTAAAATACTTGCCAGCCAAAGGTTGCAGCCACCTAAAAGGCTGGTGCTGTGGTAGCCATAGGCTGGAAGGTGGCGGCTAAAATACTTAAACAAAATTAAGTATTACCCCAGAAGTATACAGCTACAAATAAGAATAGCCAAACTACATCTACCATGTGCCAGTATAATATACTAGCTTCAAAATTAAAGTGGTGTTTTGTAGTACTATGGTAGCTAATAATTCTAGTTAAAGCTACAGCAATAAATATTGTTCCCACTATTACGTGTAACCCGTGTAATCCTGTACTAGCATAGAAAGCTGACCCATATACACCATCCGCCATTGTAAATCCAGCTTCAGAATATTCATAATATTGTAAAGCAGTGAATACTACAGCTAAGATTATTGTAAAAATTACTCCATCTATAGTTCCTTTTCTATTGCCAGCTATTAAAGCATGGTGCCCATATGTAATGAAAGCACCACTACTTAATAATAAGAATGTATTTAATAATGGTATAGCAAAAGGATCTAATGGTGTTATACCTAATGGAGGCCATGATCCTCCTATTTCTACAGCTGGAGATAAACTAGAGTGGAAGAAAGCCCAGAATACAGATAAGAAAGCAAATACTTCACTAACGATAAATAATACTATACCTAACATTAATCCGTTTTTTACTTCTTTTGTATGGTGGCCTAAATATGTTCCTTCTATAACTACATCTCTAAACCATAATATCATTCCAAATAGTGTTAATATAAACCCTAAAGTTAAAATATATCCACCATATGGATAACCGTGCATATAACTAACAGCACCTATTGTTAAATTTAATAATGAGAAACTAGTTAATATTGGCCAAGGAGATGGATCTACTAAATGAAAAGGAAAATGTTGAAATTTATTAATTGTATTAGTTTGTAACATTTTTTATTCTGTTTAAATATTAGCCTTGCCAAAGGCAACACTCTATTTTCAACCTTTGTTGAATTTATAGCCAAAGGCCGCTGCTGGCTTTATCTTAATAACAAAACCTTAATTTTAATAAAACTTAGATTTAGTTGCAGCACCAGCCTAGGGCTGCGGTTGCAGCCATTGGCCGCTAGGCAATTAACAGCTCAAGCTGCAGCGTATAGACTGCGTTCTAGCCCGGCTACTTCCAGCAGCAGCCAAAGGCTGCAGCCTTTGGCTGGCAATATAGAATTACTTAATATACACTAATAAATATGTTATATTGTTTATTTGTTATAAACTTTTATAGCATCATTTATTAATATATTATACTTTTATTGCCGATTTTAATTACAATACCAGCCTTTGGGTGCCAAAGGCTGCGGCTCCACCATAAGGCTGCAGCTGCAGCCTTATGGTGCGCGGCTTATTTACTAGCCCCACCCACCTAAAGGCTAGGTGGCCGCAGCAGCGGCAGCAGCCGGCCTTTGGCTGGTAGCAGCCAAAAGGCTGCTACTGCTGGTTGTTCCATTTTTGGCAAGGCTAGAAGTAAAAATACTAGCCCATTGGCTAGGAACTAAGGTGCAGCCAGCATCATAGTAATATTTATTTATATAGATAACGGGCACTGTGAGATTCGAACTCACGACTTCTTTAGGAAGTACTCGTTTTCAAGACGAGCGCCATAAACCAGACTCGACCAAGTACCCTTTATTTTATTTTAGTAGCCTATGGCTAGGCTCTGTCTAGTTTAAATTTCAAACCTGTAATCATAGATTAATTTGGGTCACCCTTGCCAAAGGCTAGGCTGTTGCAGCTCCTCTTAAAAGCTCTAGATAATTATTCTAGCCTTTACCTTAAACTATTTTACTAGCATAAGCTAGACTTTGTTAAATCAGTTTAACTAGACAAGGGTATTTCTAGAAGTGGCTAAATATAGGCTAAAAAATCTTAATTTAATAATAAATCTATTATAGCAGCTGTAGTCCAGCCTTTGGCTGTTAAGTTAAAATTTTTTAACTTAACAGCCAGCAGCCTATGGCTGGCCGGCTGCTATTAGCTTAATTCATTTATCTTTAAATAGTACCAGTCAGGCTCTCTAAGGCCTGTGAGGCTATAAAAATTTGAAGCCTATAATATAAAGTTCTAGAACTAGTTCTAGTTCTAGTTCTAGTTCTAGTTCTAGCCTAGCCAAAGGCTAGGCTGGATTAAAATTTAAACAAATAGTCTAAGCTAGAATGTATTTAATCAGATAATTACTAGCTGCAGCCAGAGGCTGCAATAATATAACTAGTTCATAAGTATAAGACCTAAGGGATTTGAACCCTTATAATATCCATTATGAGCGAACTGCATTAACCATTATGCTAAAGTCTTAAAATAAGATTTAATTCAAAGGCTGGCTGCTAGTCTATCTTTAGTAATGCAAATATTAAATATCATAAGGGGTAGAGTAATCGAAACTCTGTCTGTAAAGTGTAAATTTACCGCTAAAACCACTCAGCTAACCCCTTTTTTTTTGCTATTCTATTTTGAGCCAAAGGCGCCATCTTACTTTTAACCTTAATCCATTTTCTGCAGCCTCTGGCTACCGCAGCCAAAGGCTGCAGCGGTAGCTACTTTAAGTAAGGGTAAACAAGGCAGCATGGGGGTATATATTGAAATATTTTCCAGCAGCACCTTCCAGTACGGCTACCTTGCTATGACTTTTGAGATGTTACTCAGAAGGGTTAACTGAAACTAATTAGCTTAACAAATTTGTACTAAATAATAAATATTTAGCGCTAAAGCCTATAATTATAAACTTAACCTAGCCAAAGGTTGCAGCAGCAGCCTTTGGCTGTTACCAGCCAAAAGGCTGCTACTGCAGTTATAATTAAAGAGCTAAGATTTGTTGTAAGTTATAATTAAGCGGCAGTTTCCCCCGATCCAAGCTTCTCCCCAGCGACAGACAGTTAGTTCATCCCGGATGCTATCTTCACCGTTGCGCTAGTGATCAACGATTACTCGAAATTCCTTCTTCATGTTGCCGAATTTCAGGCAACAATCTGCTCAAATTAAATATAATTAACTTTCTTTAATGATTAGCTCTTCCCTTTTTAATTAATTTAGTTCCACCCAGCCTTGGGTTTAAAACTTAGTTAAGGTTTCGCTTCACTTTGTAAAAGTTCTATGCAGCACGTCTATAGCCCAGTTCGTTAGAGCCATAACGACTTGTCTTAGCCCCAAATGAAAATATTTAAAATTCATAAATTGTTAAGTAAAAATTAACAACAGGGATTGCGTCCGTTAGTGGAGTTAACCTCACTTCTTAAAATACGGACTGACGACAGCCATGCAACACCTGTATACTCCCTTCTATTAATTTAATAGAGTTGCCTGATTCAAGGCAAGAGTATATGCAAGAACTGGTAAGATTTTACGCGTACTTTCGTATTAAATAACATGCTTCACTCCGTTTGCTCCGAGACCGACTAATTTTTTTGGTTTCAGTTTTGCAACCGTACTCGCAAGGCGGAATGGTTATCGCGTTAACATCGTTACTAGTTTATTTTAAAACTAACAACCACCATTCATCGTTGACAGTGAGAGATATCTGGGTCTCTAGTTGGGATAGGTAGGTCTTCGCAGACTTTCCCCCCCTCAGAACTGTACGTGCAGCTTTCACCGCATACAGCTCAAACACTAATTAATATTAAACCTATTTTTCCATTCTTTATATTGTTTTAGTTTATTACCTCGAAGGCTACCAGTATTATCTATAAAATTACATAATTTAGACAGATCTGTAACACTAGAAATATCAATTCTATAAGTAATTTGTCTATTTTGCCGTTGTTTTAATTGGTGTACAGCCTTTGGCTGGGCCAAATTCTAAATAATTTTTATAGTAGCCGGGCTACTAAAGCCTTTTTACTAGTATGTTCTAAGCTAACTTTAGGTTTTATAACTCCAGCATTAGTAGCCCGGCTAGAAACTAGTAAATGAAACTTCTCCATTTAAAAAACCAACTATTCAATTATTTAAATAGAATTGAGAACAATCTTCAAACTTTGGATCTATATTATTTATAATCATGGAATCAAGTTCTTCAACTGATTTTAGTCTAGTTTTATTGGCCTCTGGCTAGTAAACCTGATTCTAGAGTCGCATATCTATTAGCTTGATAACTTGTTAATAAAGGATTTGCCTTTGGCTAGAAAAAACATTATCAATCAAAAATCTAATACTATCTAGAGAAGTAAAACTTAATGTACTTTCTTGTCTATGCTCATAGTCATATATTTTCCCAATATTGTCAAATTTACTGTTTATATACTCCAGTGTAGATCTATCCTTAATACTTAATCCTATTTGAATTCTGTATAAAACTTGATAACTTGTTATTATACCTAGTTTATTTTTTCTAGCCTTTGGCTACAAGAATAGTTATAAAACTGCAGCCATAGGCTGCATCACAGAAACCTATAAACCAAGGTATAAATTTATCATTTTTAAATTCTTTTTTCATTGTTTATTTTATTTATTTTAAAATTTACAATAAAATGTTAGCAAAGCATAAAACATAGGAGCTGTTTTGCTTGTTCTAGCCAAAGGCTTTTATTGGAGCCCAGCTAAAACTGGCTAGGCTGCAGAAATAAAACAATTTTGGTTTTAAGTTATTAGGATAAACTTCATTTATAGCAGCAGCCGATAGGCTGCGGCTACTAAAGTTAAATATAAAAATTTGGATTTTTATAGGTAGAATAATTAGCATCTTTAGAAAGTGGGCACCTTTTCAGGTCAGACCAATAGGTCCTATTCAATCGATTACAGATTGACTTTAGCTTGCTTCTAAATCCTCTTACCTCTAACCATTACTTAATTTTACAATCAAGCTACCTAATATTATATAAAAATATTGGGAGATTAAAGGTAGTTTACTTGTTCCTAATATTATACTATAGATTCCCTTAGGTTCTTACTTTGCCTTATTAACTATTTGTTCGTCTACCTGTAACTAGGACAATTACAGGGCTAATTAATAAGCTTTAATACATAAGTTCGGTCTCCCTAACCATAGGAATCAGCCTTCATTAAATTACCATATTTTTTTAAGTATAAATATAATAATAAGGTTGATAACCTTTAAATTTAATTTTACCCTAAAGCTTCACACAATTTCATTACTGAATTTTGCATGTTTAGGTTGGCTATTATTAGACGAAAAATAATGTATCAGCCAAAGGCTGGTATAGAGCCAATTAGCCTATTACCAGCCTTTGGCTGATACAATATAATATTAAGCTTTGCAAGTCGCACATCCTATTTTCTATTCTCACCTTCGTTCCTCAGCGTCAATCATTATTAGATAAAAGTTTTCACCTTTAGTATTCCATTTAGTATCTACGGATTTCATCCCTACTCTAAACATTATTTGGCTTATCCTCTGTTTGATTCTAGCTTTAATTCATTATTACTTACTTTAAATTTTTGCCAAAGGCTAGAGCTTTCTAAATAATAACTTTTAAAGCAGCCTACTTACCCTTTACGCCTGTTCAGGACGACTAACGTTTGCGTTTCTGGCGTTACCGAGTCTTCTGGCACCAGTAATGTTGGACAACACTTATAGTAAGGTATTATCATTTTTTTCCCTTACGTTATCTCAAGTACCATTGTTAAATGATCTTAAGATTTCAGTTAGCTAGTTCACTCTTGCGAGCATTGACTAAGATTCTTGACTGCTGGTAGATTACTCTACTTGGGGCTTCTCATTCCCAATGTGGCCATCTGTTCTATCAAACTTGGCTATTGATCGTAGGCTTGGTAGGCTTTTACCCCACCAACTACCATTAAACAAAATAAATCGATTCTTATAGCGGCTTGCCCTAATTTATTATTATATCTCTATTTTAAAGATAAAATTTATAAATTTAAGCTTTCCTTTCTTATAAATAAGCTAATTTATGCTTAACTGTTGTAGCTAAATTAAACAACTAATTAAACTATCCCCTATTCGAGAGGTCTATAAAGTATCTAATTTATCATTACTCACCTTTACACCTTGTTCTATAATTCTAACTCGCTAATATTAATTATTTGCATAATTAATCAAAAAAAGTTTCTAGCCTTGCCAAAGGCTAGGCTAGTAGTAACTTAATATTATAAACTTCCCTGCTTTTTAGGTTCTAGAACAAAGATTCGCATGTCTTAAAACTACTGAATAACGTTCAATCAGAGCCAAAATTAAACTCATACTGAGAAATTTGAGCAAAGTAGCCTATGGCTAGGCTATGCACCCTCATAGGCTAGGGTAGGTGCTGTAGAATTATTGGCCAGCAGCAGCCTTTGGGGCTGCTAGTTATTTATCCCTAGACTTTTTTTGGCCAATGGTGCTGCGACTTAGAAGCTTTAATTCCTAAATCGGCTGGGCTACCACAATTCTGCTTGCCAATTAACTTTGTCGTATTTTATTTGCTTTTGCAATTTGTCTATATCTCTTTTAATTAAAAAATGTAATAATTAGGGGGATGAAAAAATCAAAATTTACTGCTTCCAGCAGCCTTAGCCTTTGGCTACTGCACCACCCAATGGCTGGAGCAGCCCAGCCTTTGGCAGGGCAGGGTGGTTAATAATTAAAATTTTAAAAATGTTTAATATTTTTGCCTTTGGCTAGGATTATTAAGAACTTCTGGCCAAAGGCTAGTATACAGCCATAGGCTGCACGTTCATTAAATATAAAATTCTTTCTATTTTTATAGCCCAGCCGCCATTGGCTGGGCTGGAGGAGGGGTTATAATTTACACTAGCCTAGCCTTTGGCAAGGCAATAACAAACAAAATATAAAATTTCTTTTTTGTTTTTTGTTTTTACAAAAAAAAAATAGAAATTTTATTTGATTTTTATATAGCCAAAGGCTAATATTTTAAATTACAAATATAAATAAAAATTAACACTAGTATAATATAGTAGTAGCAGCGGCCTTTGGCTGGGTGCAGTAGCCAAAGGCTAAGGCTGCTGCACCCAGTATTATAAAATAAAGGTATTTACGGAATAAGGACGAGTCGAACGTCCAAGAGCTGTTAACCCTAACAATTAGCAATTGCTTAGTCTTACCTATGACAATTATTCCTAAACATTGATCCTTATCAGATTTGAACTGATCCTGACTCCTTGAAGGGGAGTAGTACGAACCACTATACTAAAGGACCTAAAATAAATTTTAATAAAAGCTTGACTAGTTTTAGCGAAATTAGGAATTGAACCCAATCTAACAGATCATGAGACTGTTGTGCAAACCTTTACACTATTTCGCTTATTTAAATAATACAGCTAGCTGTTCTTAATTAATATTAGATATTTCTGCTGCAGCCTTTTGTTGGGCCCAGCCAAAGCTGCAGCATGTTGCAGCTCCAACACCCAAAAGGCTACTGCAGCCAAAGGCTGTAGCAACCCAGCCTAAGGCAGACTGTTTTTTAATATACCCTTTTATTGAGCAGCGGCCTATGGCAGGCTGCTGCAGCCAAAAGGCTGCGGGTGGAAATAAAATTAGCTTAAAAAAGTTTTAAGTTTTATTTAAATAAAGTAGCGGCAGCCTTTGGCTGCCATTGGCTGTGTTGTGGCAGCGGCCAGCCATAGGCTTATGGCTGCAGCAGTAGCAGCCAAAAGGCTGCTAAAGCTTATTTATTAGGGTAAAATCAGAGACTCGAACTCTGAACATCGTCGCCACAAGACGTCATTTTAACCAATTAAACTAATTTTACCTCTTTTAATTAAAATTTGCTTATATATAAACAGTTAGATTTACACTCCACTTGATATAATATATAAATGTTTATAAGAAATAAGCTGAAAAAAGGAATCGAACCTTTATTTTACCGTCATGAATGGTATGTTTTAACCATTTAAACTATTTCAGCTATTATTGCAGCTAAAGCTAGGCCAGGCATAGGCTGTGACTATCTATCTAAGTTTAAATTAAATAATTAGCTGTATTTAAAGCTAAAATAGTAGCAGTGTTTAAAGCAAGGCTTAGATTGGCTATTTAGCAGCCTTGTTGCAGTAGCCGCAGCAGCCAAAAGGCCGCTGCCAGCAGCCTAAGGCTGGCCGGCTGCTGCGGCTATACTAATTTAGCAGCCAAAAGGCTGTAGGGGGTGAATAACAAGCTTAGCTTTAGATTATTATATTTAAAGTCTAGTCTAGTATTGTAATCTTTAATAGATTAGGTATATCTATAACTCAGATTTTGTAGCACCCTTGCCAAAGGCTGCAGCCAGCCAAAAGGCAGGCTGGCGGCAGCCTTTGGCTGCTGCTATATCAACTTATATTAAGTTATATATAATCTTAGGTTGAATGAAGCTGATCTATCTAAATATTCATAAGTATAGGTATAGGTATCTACTTAATAATATTACTATTAAATAAAATAACACCCTTGCTAGCCAAAGGCTACTAGGCTGCTGTAATAGTTGTTTTATAGCAGCTGCGGCCTTTGGCTGGGCGGCGACTACTAAAAAGCAGAATAAATGCTATAACCAATTCAGCCAAAGGCTGCAGCAATTTTTATATTTAGTAGCAGCCAAAGGCTGCCAAAGGCTGGCTAGGCTGCTATTATATTTTGTAGCCAAAGGCTAATAGCTAAAACTTTCTCATTTTGTTTATATACTATTAATATATTAAATTTTACCTATTAATTTTTTAATATAGCTACAGATAGGCTATATTATATACCTTATATATACTACTGATTTTCCTAATTACCTTTTATAGTATAGTTTTTATAAAATAATGCATTATTATACTATAATAATAGTGCACCCCAGCAGCCTTTGGCTGTGCTCCAGCCAATGGCTGCTGCAGCAACTAAACTGCAACATTCTAGGCTTTCTATAAATTAGAAAGTCGAATATTTAAGCATAAAGCGTATGCTTGTTTATAATGTAATTCAGTTTTTAGATATCCTAATTCTCTTTTATATTTTTAATAATAAATGATTTGCCTCCAGCCAGCTGCACCGGCTGCTAAAGGCTGGGGCTCCAGCCTTTAGCAGCCAAAGGCTGCGGCTCCAGCCAATGGCAGCAGCGGCAGCGGCGGCCTTTTGGCTGCTGCCGCAGCTCCTTTTATTGGCTGGAGCACATCCCCTGGCGAAACCCCTGCTCCACTGTTCACCAAAAGGCTGTTATTATTTTTTTTTTATTTAAATGATTGGAAACACCTGGACTCGAACCAGAACTTTCCCCTTAAAAGGGGGACACTCAACCTCTCGAGTTCTGCTTCCCTCTTTAGCAGCTAAAGGCTGTAAACTTAAAAAGTTATAACATAGAATAATTATTTAATAATAACTAGCCTTAATGAGCAGCAGCCCCAGCCAAAGGCTGGCTGTTGGCCCAAATTAGGATTGGATTGGATTGGATTGGATTGGATTAGATTAGATTGGAACTAGCAGCAACCAGCCAAAAGGCTGGTTGCTGATACTACAATAGTAATAGCCGCCACCCAGCCAAAGGCCGCCTGCTGCTACATCTTATTGGATTCGAACCAATAATGTATGCTTCGAAGGCACATGCTTTTACCAATTTAGCTAAAGATGTTTAACCTAAATATAATTATTATATATTAATCTAGTTCTAGCTGCAGCCAAAGGCTGCCAAAGGCTGCTAAAGGCTGCTGCTGCTTCCCTACCCTGCTGGTTACATGTACTACTATTTTGTAGCCGCCAACCAAAGGCCGCAGCTAGAACAGTCAAGGCCAGATATAACCAATCTAAACTTTTTAGTTTAAGATGTAGCTAAAAAGTTAAATATATATTAAATTTAATTCAATTTAAGATAAATATAGCTCAGTCCAGCCAAAGGCTGCAGATTATATCCTAGCTTAAATATCAGCCAAAGGTTATTCTAATTCCAGCACAGCAAGTTTCGCACTCGTTGGGCTCTTTCCTTCTCCCGCTTAAGCTTTAGGGCTGCTAGATTGGAGAGTAACCAGCTCTATTTTACGAGTAAAGAGACTTGAACTCTTACAATTAAAATTATGAGTACCTAAAACCCACCCGGCTACCAATTTCGGCATACTCGTTAATTAAGTTTATAGCCTGCCACTTCCAGCCAAAGGCTGCTGCACTCTAATGTTAATTAGCTGCACCCGGACAAAGGCTGCAGCTACATCCTAGTCTATAAAAGTATAGAAGCTGTAGCAGCCTTTTGGCTGCTACCAAAGGCTGCTGCAGCGGTTTGGATCGGAAAATTTTATAGTCCAGCCCACCAGGCCATTCCTGGTTTAGAGCTAAAAAGACTGCTAGGGGGGTTAAGCAACCACTTGCCGCAGCCAAAGCTGCTGCTAGGCTAGGGTGCTATTTATTATTAAAATTTATAATTTAATATATAAATTATGAGTATAATAATAAGAATGCCATCATTAGAGCGAATAATCCTGTGGCTTCAGCTAAAGCGAATCCTAAGATTGCGTAAGAGAATAATTGTCCTCTTAATTGAGGATTTCTAGCTGTAGCTAAGATTAATGAACCGAATACTGTTCCGATTCCTGCTCCAGCTCCTATTAATCCAGAGCAAGCTACTCCAGCTCCTATGTATTTTGCAGCTGCTAACATTATTTGTTGCAAATAAGTTATTTGATAGTGTCTAACATATTAATCTATTTAATACTCTTTTAGTGTTATCAGCACCCGCTGTTGAGCTGATTTAACCCCTGCTCCACAAAAAGGCTCCCCCCCCAAAAAAAAAACCGGCACCAGCCAAAGCCTGCAGCGGCAGCAGCCAATGGCTGGAGCACCAGCCCCAAACTGCAGCTGCTTTAGCTTAATACCCCTTGTTTTATTAATATATAAGTAGTAATAATATTATTACGTTTAGTCTCATTATCTCATTAATAGATTCTATTAATAAATTAAATTAATAGTAATTAAGCTTTACCAAGTAAAACAGAGATAGTTCTTTATAAACATTTAGCCAAAGGCTAGTAAAGATGAAAAATAAACAAAAAAAAAAAATAAAAAAAAATGAGATTATTAGATATAATGAGAAGATATGTAGCGCCAGCAGCCTTTGGCTGGGCTGCTATGTACTATGTAACAGCCTTGGCTGAAAGTTATATAAGACAAATTCAAAATCCTCCACTAGATCTTGAATCTTAAAAAAAAAAATTAAAAAATAGTGAACTTACTGCAGCCGCAGCAGCCATAGGCTGCTTAAAAAAGAACTAGAACTTTGGTTTAAACAACAAGCCAGTCATTGGTTGAAGAATTTCTAGCTTTGCCGAAAATAGACGGTTGGTCCAGCCTTTGGCTGCAGTATAATTACTTAAAATCTCAATTCGATATTCATAAGTCTAGATTAGAAGAATTAGAAAAAAAAAATTCTTGGAAAATTTTCAACTCCATTCAGGGGCGAAAATTTAGAATCTTTAAATACTGAAAAAATTGAAGTTTTGAGTAAAATAAACTTAGAAGATCAGGATAAAATTTTACAGACTAAACTTAGTAGCCAAAGGCTATTATTAATAAATCTGATACCTCTGAATTTTTATCAAAACTTTTAGAACTGTATCAATTATGGGCCAGCAGCAGCCAAAGGCTGCACCCTATCGGTGGGTGCAGCCTTTGGCTGCTGCTGCAGCCTCAGGGGTCGGCCTTTGGCTGGGTGTAGCCTTTGGCTGCTGCTGCAGCCTCAGGGGTCGGCCTTTGGCTGGGTGTAGCCTTTGGCTACTGCTAGCGATTTAAGTTTAGAACAATTAGTAGCTTTAACTAGCAGCCTCTGGCTGGCCAATAATTGTATATTTTATGATTTTGTTTACTATTATAAATATAAGTACTATAGTGCTTGGTGATTACTTAATTGAAAAATTAAATCTAGAAACTAGATTTCCTAGTTTATCTAGCCTTGTAGCGGCAGCGGCAGCAGCGGCAGCAGCAGACATAGGCTGCCGCTGCTGCCGCTGCTACCAAAGGCTAGGCTAGGCTATAATTAGAATTAAACAAAAATTAAATAAAGGATATTTAACTTTCTACGTAGCACTACTTTACATATTCGTAATAGTAAGTATCTTAACTAACATTTATATGTTACTTCTTAAGTATTTAGTATAATTGTAGGCTAATACAGCCTTTGGCTGTAGTTAGGTTCAAAGATTGGGTCTACGACGATTAATGACTTTTGATTAATAAAATCAAAGTTGGAAGAATTACAAAAAAAAAAGCTATTTTCTTGCCCAGCCAAAGTCTAGGCTATATTATTCATAAAACATATCTAGCCAAAGGCTATATTCTTGTTTAACTTTAATTAAAAATCTAGCCACAACCTTTATTTAAGCTCAGCTGCTTCTCAAAGTTAAGCCCAGCAGCAGCCATAGGCTACAGTAGCAGCCTATGGCTGGCCGCTGCAGCTGGCCGCTGCTGGACTGATTTTACCCCCCTCCCTTAATTTTGTTTTTTGTTTTTTGTTTTTTGTTTTTATATATTATAACTATACTAGCTATAATTTTGTATTAAGTATTAAATTAATTAAAATAAAAAAAATTTTTTTTTTTTATTTAAGCTATTATTTAATATTTAAAGAGTAATTATTGATAGAGCCCCCAAAGGCAAAAATCTTCTTAAACCTTAAACAAAATATTACAGTTCCAGTTACAGTTAAAGCAGCCTTTTGGCTGCAGCAGCCAGAGGCTGTCATTGGCTGCTGCAGCCTAGCTACAGGGCTGCTATTTTCAGCGGCCGGCCAACTGCAGCAGCCCTTTGGCTGGAGCTGGCCTTTGGTTGGTAGCAGCCGCTGCAGCGGCAGCCTTTGGCGGCTGCTGCTATTAAAAATTTATATTTAAATATAAAAGTATCGATGTTAATATAGTCTCATCATTTTAAATTTAATTAAAAGTTAATTAAAGGGGTTATTAAGGAAAACTAAGGCAAATTTATACACAGAAGGAGGGTACATTCCAAAAGCTTAAAAAAATCTTAAAATTTAAGGTTTTAAATGTATTTAAGCGATCCTAAGGTAAACCTTATTAATTAATTACTTCCTGAAGTAAAACATTTCAGTAGGGAAAGGAAAGGAAATCAACCGAGACTCCGAGAGTAATGGTGAGTGAAATCGGACTAGCCTATCAAAATAATATAATATAAATTGAAAAAATAAAATTAATAATTATATTAATTTTACTAAAAAAGGTCAAAAACTATAAGTCCTGTAGATTTATATTATAATAACATAAATATAATAGCAGCCTAGTCTTGCCTAGCCAAAGGCTAGGTTAGGGTGCAGCTGAATCTAAAAAAAAATAAGTACGATTAGAGATAACTAGTCGGAAAAAAGGGGAACCATCCTCTAAGGCTAAGTATTATAAATTTAGCGATAGTGAAAAAGTACTGTGAAGGAAAAGTATGAAAAGCGAGTAGTATACACAAAAATAAGTTTATAATGATTAAAATTATAAATGAATTGGTGAAATAGATCATGAATTAGTAACTCTATAAGCAGTCGGAATTTTTAAAAAATTAGAATGACGGCGTACCTTTTGCATAAGTGCGACATGAAGTCCAAGTAAACAATATGGTGAAATTCCATTGGCTCAGACCATAGAGCCATCCCTACCTTGACAAGCGTGGAGAGCGATCTCTGGGTGTGAAGCTCAAGGGACAATGTAACGAAAGTGCTAGGGAAACATACCGAGCGAGGTTAGCGAAAGCGAACATACGTAAATTTAAGGCTCCGTAAAAGGTGATAGTAGGTCTTCTCCTACTAGAAGTAGTAAGGATCTGTTTCTTATGCTGGCGGATCTTATGGTCTATATTACTACCGGGGTAAAGTATGAACCCCTGCTCGCCCCTCGTAAACCGAGGGGCAAGGTATTGTACGGTGTTTACCTGGGAACATGGTAAGCCTCATGCCCACTTACCAATCCGCAAGGAGTCGGTAAGAGGTGTACTATAAAGTGTCATAACGGAAGTGTGCATAACGGGCAGGAGGTATAGGAGGATTCAAAAAGCGAACGGTCGTCTCAGAAGAAGAGACTTCATAAGCTCAAATGAGCTGACCTGAAAGGGTGCCGACTTGAATCTGGTGATCATCTTTACATTTGAATCAAGTAAGTTAGATCAGGCAGCCTGCGATCTGGCCCAGCCGGGGCATAGATGCATGTAGTACCGATTATTCGGCGCCAGAAATAACTAGTATCGAGTTTCAGTCCGGTAAGGATAGTCTTTGCGCAACAGACGAAATTGGAGGTCGATATTGAAACAAGCAATCTGATTAACCCTCACGGAAATGTCAGCTCACCTTAAAGTTTTATCTGATCACCTTTAAGCGTAAATGAGTGAAAATAAGCGAAATAAACACACGAGCTGGCAATCCATTCCATGAGACCAAGTTAATGAGAAAGTTCGAGATCTACAAGACAAAATTGTGAAGGCAACGTTAGACAACAACATGAAGTTAGTTTATCGACTACAAAACCAGCTGGTGACTAGTATGGAAGGAAGAGCGCTTGCCATTAGAAGAGTGGTGACAAGCTCAGGAGGAAAAACCCCAGGTATCGATAACATCGTATGGGACAAACCTCTTGATCGATTCAATGCAATACAAGAGCTAGGGGCAATAACCAAGAACCCAAACGCATATAAGAGCCAACCGTTGAAAAGAGTATTGATACCCAAAAGCAACTCAATGGAGTTGCGACCCTTGGGTATCCCCACCTTAAGAGATAGAGCCGTACAGGCCGTATATCATTTGGGTGTGGACCCTGCTGTCGAGACGAGATCTGACCCGAATAGCTTCGGGTTCCGAAAAGGCCGATCACAGCACGACGCTATCGCTTATATACGAACTTGGCTAGATAAAACATATTCTCCAGAATATGTATTAGAGACCGACATAGCGAAATGTTTTGACAGAATCAGCCACGACTTCCTATTGAAAGCAACTCCGATATGTCACAGACATGTACTAAAGGAATGGCTAAAATCTGGTTATATCTTTGAAGGGAAACTATCAAGTACGGACGAAGGAACTCCTCAAGGTGGGATAATCTCCCCAACGCTGTGTAACATAGCGCTGAACGGCATCGAGGCCGAAATCAGAAAGCACTATCCTGTGAACAAAACCCTTAAAGGTGGAAAACCTAAGGTATACGTCTGCAGATATGCTGATGATATGGTTATCACCGGTAGCCGAGAGGAAATCCTTTTACATGTTAAGAAGATCGTAAAAGATTTCCTAGCAGTGAGAGGACTTGAACTGAAGGAAGCCAAAACAAGAATGGTGAAAGTCCAGGATGGTTTCGACTTCCTAGGATTCAACATCTCCCGAAAGAAGTACAATCCCTTCACGAATAAACATACCAAACAACACACTGTACTGGTAATTAAGCCATCAGACAAAGCAATAAAATCCGTGATGATAAAAATCCGAAATATAATATCGAAGAACAACACGAATATTGCAAAAATAATATCTGAGCTTAACCCAATACTGAGAGGTTGGGCCAACTACTTTAGAATCTCATATCACTCTCAACAAACGTTCATTAAGATTGGGCACTTTGTCTGGAAACTGATGATGAACTGGGTAGCACGAAGACATCCTAATCAACCGATAACACGAGCGACTAAGAAGTACCTAGTGACCGGCCGAAACCCCTCCCGACACAAATGAGTGTGGGGAGTGGAAAAATCGAACGTGGATAAAGAGAACCGACAGGTGATCCTAAACATTTCCGAAATTCGACCTAAAATCCACTCATTACTTAAACTAGACAGGAACCCATATTTGAAAGAACACAGAGAGTACTTCGACTTAAGAGCAGTAATGAAATATGACGCAAAATTTAGAGAACTTATATTCAAGAAATATAAGCATATCTGCCCAGTATGTAAGGAATCCTTACACAATGGAGAGAAAGTTGAGCTTCATCACATCACGCCAGTTAAAGAAGGTGGGAAATACACTGTCTCAAACATACAACCCTTACACCAAATATGTCACATTAGTATCACACACAGTGACACTAACAAAAAGGCTGTAACAAGCGATAAAAATTAACCTCTTTGTCGAAACGAGCCATGGGCCGAACTTGCGAGGATCGCGCCCACGAATGATTGCTTGAGCCGTATGCGGTGAAAGTCGCACGTACGGTTCTTAGGAGGGGAAAGCCTGCGAGGGCCTACCTATTCCAACTGGGTCAGCAACTTAATAGTAGTAGCAAGGTTAAAAGCCCTAGCGAAAGCGACTGGATAAAATAGATATCAGTAACAGCAGCCCAGCCAAAGGCTGGCTGAAAACAATAATGGATAAGTTACTACTATTAGACCCGAAGCCAGGTGATCTTACTTAGACCAGATTATAATGGATCGAACGGGTGAATGTTGCATAATTCTCCGAAGAGTTTAAGTAAGCGGTAGAGCATTTTGCCGCACTGAGAAGTGATTCTCTTTATAAAAACTAGCTCATAACGGTGGAAACCTTATTGAAAATAAGACAATACCGTGGGAAGTTGTATCTTTCTAGAAACTAACACGTATTTACAGTTATAACCGAGACTTGACTTTTAGCGGCCTAGCAGTTGCTGCCAGCAATGCTGCTGCAGCCTGTGGCTGTTACAGCTAAGTTAACAGCAGCCAAAGACTGCTGTTAGTTAAATGTAAATAGCTAGATACTAACCCCGTAACGACTTTAATTGAAAAATTAAGGCTTTTATTTTATAAAGGCAACACGCTAGCTCTCTACAGTTTCAATTGACCATGGTTAATTAACTCAGTAATAACTTCTCATAGTTTCTCTAAGTAAAGTATTTTGCTAAAGCAAGTCAGCTGCTAACGATTTTGTAGCCAAAGGCTAGTAAAGAAAACAACAAAGAAACAAAAATTGCCTTTGGCTAGAAAAATTTTAATATAACACCCGATTGGTTATCTGGTTTTACTCAATCTAGCCTTTGGCTGGAAGTTTTGTAATTAATTACTCAACTATAAAACATGGAATACCAGTTAGACCTATACCTGTATTTAACCTAACCCAATCTAAAGTAGATTATGATTTGTTTATAGCAGCAGCGGCTGCAAAAATACTTAGGTATTGGGAAAGTATATGATAATAGACAAAATGTAACTTTTTCAGTTAGATCTATAAATGAAATAGTAGCCAAAGGCTAGTACTATTACCTTTATTTGATAAACATCCTAGCCTTTGGCTAGAGGAAGTAAGTTAACGGGATACAACATATTTAAAGCTGTAGTATTAATGATTAGCCAGCTGGCTAGAAAAAAGACATTTAACATTAGAAGGAATAATTCAAATACTAAATTTATCTTACTTTATGAATAAAGATACAACTTTACGAACTGAAAAGACTAAAGAAATCTTAGAAGGTAATTTAGTATTAAAATATGGTACAGCCTCTGGCTGCCAATTGTTCCTGAAATTATACTACCAGCAGCCAGCTTGGCTGCTGATGTAACTTCGGCGAAGCCTACAAAGCCAATGAACCTAGAGTTTGTTAGAGGATTGGTCGACGGTGACGGAAGTTTTAGCCTTTGGCTGTATCAGCCTTTGGCTGCTACTACAAGACGAAGAGTAAGTGTTAATTTTACAGTAGTTTGTTAATTAGCTTCTATCTCTGTTTTAACTGAGCTAGTTGATTTTTTTTTGGAATGCGGAGTTGTTTAAGCATTACCTTCAGCCAAAGGCTGCAGCTAGATATCAAGTACAAAGTGTAGATGAAATTGCCTTTGGCTAGATAAAGTATATCCTAAATTTAAAGATATAAACTTTAATACTATGAAACAAAATCACTTTGAAAAAACTATTAAAGTAGCTGAACTTATGAAAACTAAAGGATATAAAACAGATGAAGGACTTCAAGCTATAGTAGATATAGCTTGGGATATGAATAAAGAAGGAAAAGATAGAAAAATCAGTAAATCTGAATATTTAACTAAGTTTATTGGATCCAAATAAAGCCCCCAGTAAGGTCACTTATTAAAATTTATTACTAAAACTTATAACCTAAAGTCAAAGTAGAGAAGAATGCATAGTCTGAACTATATTGTGAAATATAGACTAACAAAACCAATTGGAAATGCCAATCTGACCTGGTGCTAGCTGGTTTTCTACGAAACATATTTAAGTATGACATCTACCTAACAGCCTTTGGTAGCCAAAGGCTACAGCAGCCGCCAGCAGCCAGCCAAAAGGCCGCTGCAGCCATAGGCTGCTGCTGTAGCGGAAGCCGAGGTAAGTCTAACTTATATTAAGATAAGAAGACTTATAGATTTATGGAGGTACAGCAAGGCAATTCCCAACAAGTAAAATTTATTTAATAAATTTTATGCGTTTAGGTTGCGGGGACCTAGAAAATCTTACCTTTGGAAGCGAATCTCGGAATTACATAAATTGATGGTAGATATTCAGACTGCTCAAGCTAAGTTGGGCAGTCAAGACGGAAACAGCCGAGAACACTGATCAAGGTCCCAAATGATTGTTAAGTGAAATTAAGGACGTATGACTATCGTATACAGCTGTGAAGTGAGCCTAAACTAAACTGACTGCTGGGCTCAAATATAAAAACTAAGCTATATGCAAGGAACCCCTAAAGCTTATAATACTAGCCTTTGTCTATCAAAGTATTAGTAAAAATTTATATAGATATTGCAATGGGCAATTTGCAGGAAACCAAATATATTATATTTTTATTTTATAGAGTAGGATCCTCAACGACTACACGCTTAGAGTAATTTAAATCATTACTAGCGCCTTTTTTACATTTACTGCCAGCCAAAAGGCTGTTATTTAAAAAGGGGCTGGTAAAAAGGTATAAATTATTATGACATAGTCTAATCCAATGTGAAAGCATTGGTACATAGTCGAGAAAGAAACGGCTTCCTATAAAACAAATTTTGTGTTTCTTTCGATTAAACTTTAATAATTAGTAGCGGCCAGCCATAGGCTGCTGGCTAGTATTTGTTAGACTTAAAGCCAATGGGTGGGTGCACCCTAGACTTTGGCAGCAGCCGGCCAGCCATAGGCTGCTGCAGCAGCCAAAGGCCGCCGCTGCTACTCTCCTAACCTAATTTAAATTAATCACATTAAATTTTAATCCACAAAATTTACCCTTTATATTTTAGATAACTAAAAAAAAATTTTTTTTTTACTTGTCTAGCAGCAGCCTGTGGGTGCGGCAAGTAATTGTTTATGGTATTTAATAACTTTATGTCCAGCCATAGACAAAGGCTACTGCAGCCTATGGCTGGCCTCTGCCAAAAGGCCAGCCAGCAGCCTATGGCTGGCCAGCCATAGGCTGCACCCAGCCATAGGCTGCTGCTACTACTTTTTAATTTTATTTTTACTTAAAGCAGCGGCCAGCCATAGGCTGCAGGCAATAAAATCATTATTATTCCCATTTTTACTCTAAAAGAGAGTAAATTATGATATTAATGTATTTTATCAGCCAAAGGCTGTAAATTTACTCCAGCAGCGGCCAATAGGAAGCTGACTGCAATTTTATCTTAAATAGGCTTATAATCCTGCAAAACTATAAAATTAATCGAATAAAATGAAAAAAATAAATATAGTCAAAACTATACAAAAATTAGGTATTTTCATTAGTAGTGCAACATTTACACATTATTATAATAATATGCTTAATTCTAATCAATTAAAAGCACAACAAGTGAAAGATCAAAATACAGAAAAAGCGATTGAAAATTTGAATAATAAAATGGCTACTATCCAACAAGATGTAACATTGATAAATGAAGATACGAAACAAATTGATGCTAATGTAAAAGATTTATTAACTAAGGTTGACAGATCGAATTTAACAAATAAACAACTAGAAGTAATAAACTCTAAAGTAGAAAATATAGAAGTAGATAGAGTAAACTTAGAAAAGGTAATTTCTGATACTGATGCTTTTAAACCAGAAGTTCAAACTTTAATTAAAAATTTATTAACAAAAATGAAAAATGATAAAAAAGAACTTCAAAATTTTATAGATGAATATTTGAAAAGTGAAAATAATTTTATTTCAAATTTTATAGCCGGCTGGCGAGAAAAATTTTACGAATTCCTAGATAGTCTTACACTATTACAAGAATCTGCTTTCTTACATATAGTTATGTTTATTACATTAATGTGTATTGTTCTTAATATATTAGGTGCATTGTTTGGGAACGAAATAATAAATTACTTTAATTTAGAAAAAAAGTATCCATCATTAGCTACTTTTTTTAAAATTAGAAGTACACTTCAAAAATATTATTTAACATGGAATATATTTTTAATGTTATTACTATGTTCTGCTGGGATAGGTATAAACATATTAGTATTTTATTTAAATCCTTAAGTATTTAGTAGCAGCGGTAGCCTTTGCCTGCGACACAGCGGCAATCAAAGGCCGCTGCTACCAGCAGCAGCCTTTGGCTGCTGGCCGGTAGCTATCATAGGCAAAAAAGGCTGGGCTTGATCATAAAAATTAAAAAAAAAATTTTTTTTTTTCCTTCTTGAGCTTTAATTAGAAATTTAAACTTAATTTATTATGAAGCTGCAGCAGCCAATGGCTGAGTGCAGCAGTCTGTAAAATGTTAATCTACTTAAACCCCCTTGCAGGGTGCAGCAGCCTTTGGCCGCCGCTGCTTGCAATTAAAAAGTTACTGTCAGCCAAAGGCTGCTGGCTGGAGTTATTAAATCTGAGTGTGTCATTATATAAAGGAGATAAGTAGTCATAGGAGAAATGGGCAGTCGCTACTTATAATGAACGTTTGTAACAACGCATCAGCAGTCTTTAATATTCAAATATTAAAAAATAGATACTAGCGCCGAAAATTTAACGGGTCTTAAACAATCAACCGATATCGTGTTGGTTAACTTTAATTGCCTGTAAAGCTATTGAAGTTAATTTAGGTAGTAGAACATTCAGTTAAACTAATGATAATACAGTGTTTCATTGTATTTTAGGTTACTGAAGAGATAATGCTGACATGAGTAACGTAAAAAGAAGTTATAATACTTCTCGCCGAATACGAAAGGGTTTCAAATAAGAAAGGTTAATCCACTTTGATTTAATGCGGCCTCTAAGGATAATAGCTAAAGCTATGACTGATGAGTATAAAATAGAAAGTCTTGCCTTTGGCAATAAACCTATATTTGTAGGTGCTTTTTAAATAGCATAGACCAGGAAATTAATATTTTATTCCATAGCAGCCCAGCCCAGCCAAAGGCTGGGCTGGGCTGCTGGGCTACTACCGTACCCTAAACCGACACAGGTTCGTAGGTAGAGAATACTAAGGCGTAGAGCTAAAAGTTGTTAAGGAACTCGGCAAGTTCACCTCATAAGTTAGACGATAAGAGGTACCGCATAAATTTAATTAAATTAGAGCGGTGGCACAGAATCGGAGGCCCCGACTGTTTACTAAAAACACATCACAGTGCAATCATTAATATGATAGTATACTGTGTGAAATTTGCCCGATGCCATTAATATAAGAACGGTCATTGCAAGCAGCGGCTGCAGCGGCCTTTTGGCTGCTGCAGCCTTTGGCTGCTACAAGTGACTTATCGAAAATCTGGTTAATAGCGGTCTTAACTATGAGGATTTAATTAAAAACCTATAGGGTCCTCAATAAACTCGATGATATGCTGGAACATCCTAAAGCTTTAAGTACTTTAAATTTATAGTAGCAGTAGCCGCAGCCAAAAGGCCGGC
The DNA here is from genome assembly GCA_018524415.1 of Podaxis rugospora. NCBI lineage: Eukaryota > Fungi > Basidiomycota > Agaricomycetes > Agaricales > Agaricaceae > Podaxis > Podaxis rugospora. Next base: position 50,041 of record JAEUWL010000729.1, on the reverse strand, counting down.
TGCTGCCGCTGCTGAAAGTAAAAATCTTAAAGATACTACAATGGACAATCAGCAGGGAATATAGCTCGCCTTAGCTTAAATGTAGCTTAATAGAAAGGGCTTAGTGTGACTTATAACTAAGTATTCTGCAGGCCGCTTGTCAACCATACCCACCTTTTTGGCTGGGTGCTTCAGTCTTTGGCTGGCGGAGTGCTAAAGTTTACGCCAATAAGTAATCTTCAGTCAAATAAACAAATAAAGAAATGCTAAAAAGAGATATAACAAATCTAGTAGCCTTTGGCTACTAGTATTTATATTTTTTAGGCGGCAGCCTTTGACTGTTGAAGGAGAAGGATCAAATTCAATCTCTGGCCAGCCATAGGCTGCAGCAGCCTTTGGCTGCTGTCAACAAAAATTTTAAATATGGTATAAACCTTCAGCCCGTTTTTAATGTTAGTCAACATAAAAATGGTTTAGATATTTTATACTCATTTAAAGAACTATTTTAGCCAAAGGCTAGAGCTGGTTCAGTAGTAGCCTTTGGCTAAAGTCTGGATCTCCTGATGTTTATGTTTATACAGCCAAAGGCTGAAAGGTTACAAACAAATAATTAAATATGTAATACCCTTCTTAGAAACTTATGTTCAACCATTTAGTTGTAAAAAAGAAGAGTATGCTATCTTTAAGGAAATTGTAATGTTATCTTCAGAAGCAGCCTTTTGGCTGAAAGAAATAAAGAAGATCTAGCCTTTGGCTTGAACTAGTTAAATTATCCTACAAACTTCAAGGGAAAGGTAAAACTCGAAAAAGAGAATTATCTAGCCGAAGGCTATACTTAGAATTATTGAGGATAAGGATTCTTTCTTCAATAAAGAAGAAATAACATTAGTTGAATAGTTCATATAATACCCCCCTTATTTAGCTAATATTTTTAAGCTTAGCTACATCTAATAGAGGATGCTCACTAGCCTAGCAGAAAAGTCAGCAAGGCATAGAGCTATAGCCCTCAGAGACTAAATAATCGAGCAAATATCTTAATATTTGATGATATAGTCCAAACTGTATAGAAATATGCAGAGTAATGCCTAAGGTAGCAAAATCAGTTGGCCTTTAAATGAGGTCCGGTATCAATAATGTAACGATGGTCTCACTGTCTCTACAACTTGCTCAGTGAAATTGAATTACGCGTGCAGATGCGCGTTACCTCCAGGGGGACGGGAAACTTAAATACCTTGGCAGGAAAATTGCGACTAGAAAGTTTATATTTATAATGTGGTGAAAATCCACCTAATAATCCATTATTAGAGCTCAAACAGCATGCGTTAGAAGTAATTTTAAAGCATGAAGCCTGTCAACAGCCTTAGGCTTTAGCTAAAGCCTACAAGAGCTAGATAGCTAAGAACAATGTAATGTGAATTCACGTTTGAAGTGTAAGTAATTTGTAGAGAATTTTCCCGTAATTCTCTTTATGGATCGAAATAGTTACTTACATATAGTGAAGTTCTAAAGTTATCGTAAAGGTGTAAATATAAAAACTAGGTAAGCCCAATAATGACCAATTAATTTTAAAGATTGGAGGTTCACTCGTGAGATTGAATAGCCATTAGTGGGTAAAGGAAATTCAAAAAAGCGAAAGTCTTATTGTAATGATAAGAATAGGTTAGATTAACCAATCTGAAAGGATGCTGACTTTGAATTAGTGTTTATTAAACAATAGCTGCACTTAAATCTTATAGTTATAGCTAAATTTAGTCCATAAAGTTCAGCCTTTGGCTGTAAATAAGCTGCTAACATTAACATAAAGCAAACAAGACTTAAAATTAGCAATGATAAATAATTTAAAATTTTCTCAACCAAGATTAAATGCCAAATTAAACCCTTGGCAAGTAACAGGTTTCACAGATGGTGAAGGTGGATTCTTTTGTTCTATTCTAACTAGTAGTCTTAACCAAAAACTAGATTATAAAGTTAAATTAGAGTTTAAAGTTACACAAAAAAGTCATTCTGAAGGGATTCTTCATGAATTTAAAGATTTCTTCAATTGCGGAAGTGTAGTAATAGATAATAGAGAGTCTAGCCATAGGCTACTAAAAAGTATCATGTTACATCTTTATCTAATATTTTAGAAAAAATAATACCGCATTTTGATTCTTATCCTTGTTTAACTTCTAAGCATCTTAATTTTAAGGACTGGAAAGAAATTGCTTTGATCATGTCTAATAAAGAGCAAAACCGGTTAGAAAAAATTAGAGTTTTAAACTCTAAAATGAATAAAGCTAGAAGTTTTAGCCTTTGGCTAGATAAATACAACTACTGTAAATTATCTTTAGGTTTAAATAGTTATAATGAAATATCGTATAATTTACCTGAACATTGGGTACAAGCCTTTATAGATGGTGAAGGTATGTTCTATAATTATATATCTGAAAAGAAAAGTAGAAATACGACATATGTAGGAATAGATTCTTCTTTAGAGATAGCTCAAAATAGTCATGATGTAGCAATTTTACTTGCATTAAAGAAGTTTTTTGACGGTGGATATTTAAAACCTAAATATAATATGTCTGATTTATCTGAATGTAAAAATTCTAGATCTGTAAACAGATTTATACTTAGAGATACTGAAAAAGTTATACAATTTTTAGATAAATATCCTTTATTCACTAGAAAATCCTTAGATTTTGAAGACTGGAAAAAAATAGTTAACTTAAAAAATACAGCCTTTGGCTGGGTACACAAAACTCCTTGCCTTTGGCAAGGATTAAAGTCAATGAAAGAAATTAAAGAAAAAATGAACTCTAAACGAGATTATTTGATTTAAGTTTTACTGGCACTATTGTAGTCTTAGCTCAAGGCCAGCAGCAGCATTTGGCTGCTGCTACCCCCCTACCTATAGCTGGGGCAATAAATGCTTGAGCTGTATGCGGTGAAAGTCGCACGTACAGTTCTAAGAGGAAGTTAAAGTAGTAATACAAAACTAAGCCTCAACAGACCCTATGCAGCTTTACTGTAGTTAGTTATCATATGAATCTAGAACAATCTTAATTCAGAGAGAATAGGGAAGTCGAAATTTCAGTAACAATCTTACAATTATTGCTGGATGTTAGACAAAAATTGGGAACCTTACAATTAGGATTGGGTTTGTGTTTACCTTTTTAAAGAAAGGGATAGTTGACTAATTGGCAGTTTGACTGGGGCGGTCGTCTTTAATAGAGTAGCAAAGTACAACCAAATATTTTTACTAGCCACAGGCAAATACTTTACAGCCAAAGGCTATTATATTGGCCTTTGGCTAGTAAAGCTAACAGATAAATTAGTTTGTAGTAGAGTAGCAGTCTTTGGCCGCAGCCTTTGGCTGACAAAAAAGGCGGGGCTATCACTATAAGCTAGTTATAAAATAACCATAAATTTTATAAGGTATAGCTAGAAATTGAATGGAGATCAATCAACCAGTGAAGGGTTGCGCAGAGTTCAATGGCGGTAAGCATGCTTAACTGAAAGACTCAAAAGTCGCACAGATACGTAAGTAGGGCATAGTGACCCCTCGCTATAGAATGGGATAGACGAGGATCAATTGATAAAAGTTACGCTAGGGATAAGCAGTTAGTCCTCAAATACCGAAAGGTATTTGTAATAAATCGGGTGAATTGCAAAGATAACTTTATTTAATAAAGTCAATTTGCAGCGAAGTTTATATTGGTATAATTAAGATTGTTTAATTTGATATAAAAACGTTCAACGACTAGGAAGTGAGTAGTACCGAACAATAATCTTCCCCCGAGAACCCGACATCTTAAAATAGGTTATTAGAAATAATTTTAAAAGAGCATAGAATAATTTAAATATTCTATGTGTTAGACACTATCGATAAGGTTATAAATTGTATGAAAATTCTTAAATCTCAAATCATAGGATTAGGTCCTAATAGTAATTTAGTTAAAGCTTATAAAGAATCATTAAAAAATCTTTCAACAATCCAATTTGAAGTTGCTATTGGTTTAATGTTAGGAGCAGCCTATGGCTGTAGCTTACAAACTCAAAACAAAGGTAAAACTTATAGAATGAAATTTGAATGGGGCGAAAAAAATAAACCTTATTTGGATCATGTTTATAGTTTATTCGATGAATGGGTTTTAGCTGAACCTCATCTAAAAGCAAGAGTTAACGCTAATGGTAATACAGTTGTAAATTGGGGATTTCAAACTATAAGTCATGAAGCTTTTAATATTCTTTCGGAATTATTCCTTTTTAATAATAAAAAAGGTATCTCTAAAGAATTAATTAAAAATCATCTAACAAATAGAGGGTTAGCTTTCTGGTTTATGGACGATGGAGGAAAGTTAGATTACAATAAGAATTCTAAAAATCTTAGTGTAGTTTTAAATACTCACAGCTTTACTAAAGAAGAAGTTGAAACCATGACAATAGAATTAAGTAACAAATTCGAATTAAACTGTAGTACAAGAAGTAACAGCCTTTGGCTGAAAATCAGTGATAGTAATTGATTCTTCTAGCTTTAAAACTTTCAAAAGATTAATTAAACCTTACTTAATACCAGAAATGGAATATAAACTTCCAAAATTACCTGAATAAATTAAGATTATTTTTATTTAACCCCCCAGCTAAGATGAAGACATAGTCTGAACCATTAGGGAACTAATGGAAATAAAGGATAAAGAGCCTTTATGGTAACAATATTGAACAGGCTGATAGCCGACGAGAGTACACATTGTCTCGGCTGATTGGCACCTTTCTGAAAAGAACTTGAATAATTTGTTTCAAAGATAGAATTCCGAACCTTCTAATATAAATCAATCCTGATCAGTTTATATAGCCTCTGGCTGCAAAAGATCAAAAATGTGATAAATAATCGTTAGATTCTATCGTATTAAGCTTATTTTAAAATGAATAAAGCATTTAGCCAAAGGCTAGATATGTTGATTGGAGTTTTATTAGGTGATGCCCATATTGGTAGAACTGGATTAGATAAAGCATATATCACTTTTGAGCAATCAAAAAAGAAATTAGAGTATATTTCTAGCCGGGCTACTACAAAGATTGACTCGAGAATCTGGCTTTGAAATAGACGAACTTAAAACATATACTAGAACAGATGCTAGATACTTCTTGCCTTTGGCTAGAATTAATCAATCTTTATATTTTAGAACTAAATCACTAGAGGAGTTGAAACCTTTTGCTGATTTGTTCTTAAATGATGAAGGTAGAAAAATAATTCCTACTAATATAGCTGACCATTTAACTCCTAGAAGCTTAGCTTTTTGGATTATGGATGATGGTCAACAAGTAAAAAGAGGAGGTGTAACATTATGTACTGATAGTTTTAATTCTTGCCTCTGGCAAGAAGTTAGTATTCTTGCCTTTGGCCAGAAGCTTTATCAGATAAATTTAACATTAGTTCTTCAATTCACAATAAAAAGGGTAAAAATGATTCAATCTATGAGAGAATTTATATAAATAAAGAATCTAGCCTTTGGCTAGATGATTTAAAACCTTTGTTGCCGAAGGCTAGAACATATGCACCAGCCCTGCCAAAGGCTGGGCTGCTATGCTTTATAAAATCAATGAAACAGCCCAGCCTTTGGCAGGGCTGATAATGCAACTGATGAAAATTCAGCTACATTATCTACAAATTCGGAAATAGATTTAAGTTCAGACATTGGGGATTTTTAATAGCAATATTAAATTAGCAGTTGGCTATTTGCTGGAACATCCTTAGAGCTTTAAATACTTAGTTAATTTAGACCCCCAGCCTTTGGCTGGGAGAAGAGCAGCCTAGCCTTTGGCAGCAGCCCAGCCCTGCCAAAGGCTGGGCTGCTGCTGCTATAACAAGTGAAAATTTTAAAGATTGGACAATCAGCAGGGAAGTTTTGAATATAATTTGGCGTAAGCAGCCGTAGTATTTTTAACCCCTCAACGACTACACGCCAATATCCAGATGCTTTGTAAATGTACTCTTACACTGGATAAAGATATAGTCTAAACTTGACTGAAAAGTTAAGAAATTATAGCGATAGTCAAAGTCGCTTTAAATAGTAATATTTTTTGAAAAATTGGGTTAATTTCAAGAAAATCTCTGTACCTATTTAAATACCTATAGGTTAAGGATCTAGCGATATTTTATATTGTAGTAGGTTAATTGCCTTTGGCTAGATAATGTAATAACAGAGATAACTTGAAGCGAAGCTATTTTCGGCATTACTTAATTTCAAAGTATGAAAATAGAACGTTCAACGACTAGTAGGTGAGTTATGTCAACAATAATCCTATCACGAATACCCAACAACTAATATAAATTTTATGTATATATCAATACTTGTCTGCCTCAGGGCGGAATTACCAGCCAAAGGCTGGTAACAGCCCTTGCTCCCAGCCATAGGCAGGGGGTGCTGCAAAAAGGGTGGAAGTTTATTTAATGAAACAATTACTAATCCTATGATACTTGTTTAGCTAGTATTAATCCAGAGTAAGCTATTAAAATCCTATGTATTATTGGCAGTTAATATTATTTATAGAGCATAGAAATAGAATAATATGAAAAGAACATTAAATTTAAACAAAGAAATTAGAAACACTAGAAATGGGTTTCATCTTAATTCAAAGTATTGGCAAGAACATAAAAAAAATTTACCACCTTTACCTGCTGAGTTATTTCAAATAGCTGTAGGAATGTTACTTAGTGATGCTTGTATGTATAAAGTAAGCAATCATGCTTTAATTAAATTTGAACAAGGTTATCTTCAAGAAGAATTCTTATTTCATTTATTTTCTCTATTTAAAGAATATTGTTTTATGATTGAACCTGGTAAACGAATTCAACTATCTGGAGATAGAAAAGGCTCAATTAAGAGTTTTTGGTTTAAAACTTTTTCTCATGTTTATTTTGATTCTCTATGGGATTTATTTTATAACTCTAGTTCATCAAGTCTTGGGTTGCAAGCCCAGCCAAAGCTAAGGGTTACCTCTGGTAACAGCTGCACCAAAGGGCTTGCGCTAAACGCTACCTCTGGTAACAGCAAAACAACTATAAAAAATATAAACAAAAGTTTAATCTCTAATCATTTAACAGAAAGGGGGTTAGCTTATTGGGTTATGGGTGACGGATCATTAAATAAAAATTCAATGATTCTTCATACTCAAAGTTATAGTGAAGAGGAAAACTTAATACTAAGTAAAGAATTAAATGAAAAATTTGAATTTAATACAAAAATCGTTCCTCATAAAAATAAATATTGGGTAATAGTTTTTAATGCTGAAGATACAGTTTTGTTAAGCAAATTAATTAAACCTTACATAATTCCTAGTATGATTTATAAATTACCTGCCAGCCAAAGGCTGGCTGTAGCCTGTGGTAGCCTTTGGCTAGAGTAAATTAAAAATTTTGCCCAGCCTTTGGGTGGCAACAGGTAAAAGATATTCAATTATTAGTTGATGACATAGTCTGATCCAATTTGTGAAAGTTGGAAACTTAGGATAAAGAGCCTAAGTGCTAACATACATGGTCGACTCATCCTATCCTCCGGGGGAAGAAGCTCGGAAGGGTTCGGCTGTTCGCCGATTAAAAGGGTACGTGAGTTGGGTTCTCAAAAGATAACATTAAGAAAAAAGTAAAAGAATGAAGAAAACTAACATATTATTAACTATTTATAATGGCAATGCCATCAATCAAATTAATCCTTCTTCAAACTTAAACTCTATTTTAATAGGTATAATGTTAGGAGATGGTAGCTTATATCGATCTTCACCAACATCTAATGCTAGATTAGAAATGAGTTTTGGGCAAAAATATGAAGAATTCGCATTTCATTTAGCCAAAGGCTAGACTTATTTAAAGATTATATGAATAACCCTGTAAAGAGTTTAGAAATCAAAGGTAAAAACAATATCTATAAGAACTTTAGATTAAAAACAAAAACTTTACCTTTATTCAGTTATTATCACGATTTATTCTATGAATATAGCTTAGAGCAAAACAAATACATAAAAAAAGTCCCTAATAACATAGAGGAATTTATGGATCCAATAGTTTTAGCTTATTTAATAATGACAGATGGTAATTTCGATAAAGGTAGAAATAGGGTAAGAATATATACTAATAGCTTTAAGAAAGAAGAAGTTGAAAATCTTGCTTTAGCTATCAATAATAAATTAGGCATCTATGCTGGAGTATTACATGATCGAAACGATCAATGGATTATCACGATTGGAGCTAAGTATATTAGCTTATTAAGAGAATTAGTATCACCTCATTTTCATAGTTCTATGCTTTATAGAATAGGGATAACCTAGCTGCAGCCTCTGGCTGCTGCAGACCAGCTTAGCTTACGCAAGCAGGTCTTGCTTACGCTAGCAGGGCTGGTGACTAAGATGCTAGAAATAAATAAAACCCCCATTTTCATAACTTAATGTTAAAAAGAGCCCCATTATGTTTAACTTTGTTATAGACCAGCTCTTACTTTGTCTGGCGGGCTAATTTCAAACAAATCAAGAGATTTAAACATATATGAAAACCGGATAAATTGCAAGGAACACTGTTAGATTAACAGTCAATTTGCAGCCAAGCGCAATTTAGTGATTAATAAGGATTGTGAAGGTTCAACGACTAATAGGTGAGTATCACTAACAATAAGCCTAACACGAACATCCGGCATTAATTAACCTTTTCTTAATCAAAGATAGGAAAATTAATGATGACATAGTCTGAACAGTAGCGTGAGTTACTGAAATAGTGACTAAATATCACTATGATAACAAATTTGTTAATACGACGTGAGTCAGTATGGTCCCTATCTTCTGGAGGAATAATTAGTAAAAAGGGGCAGACCTTCCAGTACGAAAGGACCAATAGGCTGTGTTTCTCTAGTGTACCAATTGTTTTTAATTGTTAATTGTTTGTTATAGCAGCAGCGGCTGCTGCGGCTACAGCAAATTTAAATTATAATGAACGCATAGTTGGGTAGCCACAAACATAATAGATAAGTGCTGAATGTCTATCAAGCAAGAATCTAACCCCTAGATACTAAATGGTTTATATTATAAACCTTAATTGAGAAATAGAACATTTCTAGATAGGCTGCGAATGAAAGTACTGTAAAGTATTTAGTTTAGCAGTACTAATTTATAAAAAAACTGAATGTTGAGGATTAACAATTGTAAGACAGTATAGTCTGGGCTAGACTCTGCTCTTCCAACCATAAGGCTGCAGCCCTATTAGCCTAATAGCTGGCTGCAGCAGTAGCAGCGGCAGCGGCCACAGGCTGCCGCTGACGCAGCCAAAGGCTGTAGGTGCAGTAGGGGGAATAGACCTAATTTGGTAAGGGACTTACCCTGGGAGTAAGGATTTGCGAGTTCGAGTCTCGCTTCCCCCAAATTTAAATTTAATAACTAGCTTCAATTTTATTGCCAGCCATAGGCTGCAGCAGCCTATGGCTGGCTGCAGCCATAGGCTGCAGCAGCCAACTTAAATTTTAATAAGGGGGCTACAAGAAAAGATTTAAGGTCTTATGGCTGAGTGGTTTAAGCGAGGTACTGTTAATACTTTTTACAGGGGTTCGAACCCCCTTAAGGCCTGAATAAAAATAATGTCTAGCCCAGCTTTGGCTGGTTTAATTTAATAGCCTTTGGCTAGGCCTGGCTTAAATTTTACCTTAATATTTAGCCAGCTTAAATTTAAGCTAGTTATCTTTATAACCTAGGTTGGAGCTATATAAGCTTCCATATCGACCAGCCTTTGGCTGTTAAGGAGCTAAACATAGCCTGCCTAGGCTGGTAAATTAAAAGAAGTCTTATAAGTTTTCGACAAACTAGCCTAGTAGCCTTTGGCTATGGCAAGGTCAAACTCAACGGGGCTGGGGAAGACTTAAAAGACTATAAAATTTATATTAGCCCAGCCAAAGCTGGGGTATTGTAGCAGTCCTTTTATAGTTTAAGGGCAGGCAGTGGATTAGACAGCCGAGATAGTTTAATTGGTAAAACGGACTCCTTGTAAGATTTTAATATTGGTTCAAGTCCAGTTTTCGGCAAATTTATTGAAATGCTTGCCACCCTCATAGCCTTAATAGATTGGCAGCCTTTGGCTGGCACACAAACTTAACTTTTTTCAGCCTCCTCAATCCCCAGCGGCACCCAAAGGCCGCTGCAGCAGCAGCCAATGGCTGGTGCCAGCCATAGGCTGCAGCCTATGGCTGCTGCTAGTAACCAGCCAAAAGGCTGCTGCCATAGGCGGGTGCAGCCAAAGGCTGGAATCGTAAAACAAAACAAAAAATTGTTTTTTGTTTTGTTTTTTGTTTTTTGAGTTGTAGTTTAATTGGAAAAACACCATTTTTTGGTAATGGCTTATACCAGTTCGAATCCGGTCAACTCAGTTAATATTTCTGCAGCCTGTGGCTGCCATTGACTGCAGGCTAGTTTAATTTAAAATTATAAATAAGGCAAAGAGTGTAGTATAATCGGTAGTATCGTGATCTCCAAAATCACTGGTAGGTGTTCGAGCCACCTCACTCTTGACGCTGTAAATGGCTAATGCCAGCAGCCAAAGGCTGCTGTAGCTTTTGGCTACTAATTTTAGTTATTAACAGCCTTTGGCTGGATGCGGGACTGATACAACCAGTGTTTTTATACAGATTGCTGTAATAGCAGCCTCTGGCTGCTGCAGCCAAAGGCTGCAGCAGCCTTTTGGCTGGTTACTAGCAGCAGCCAGAGGCTGCTGCAGCAGCGGCTGCGGCCAGAGGCTGCTGCAGCAGCGGCTGCGCAGCCTTTGGCCGCTGCCGCTGCTATTATATTCCAACTTAAAAAAGGGCCCTTAGCTTAATAGGTAGAGTATCTAATTGTCAATTAGAGCGGTTTCAGTTCAAATCTGGAAGGGCTCGTTTTTATAAATTTCTTAAATTCTGCAGGCTAGTAGCTTAATCTTTATTGGCTTGAGGTTTATATTGTTCTAGATAGGTTTAAGATAGAGCTAATAATTTTATAGTTCTCTTAGTTCAATTGGTTAAAACAGCATTCTTCTAAAGTGCGGATTTTGGTTCGAGTCCAAAAGAGAATTAACTTTAACTAACTTAGTAGTTTCTAGCTAAAGCTTAATTCTATTTTTAAACCCTGCCACTTTTAGAGATACCTTCTTATAATGCTGCAGCCAAAGGCTGTAGCCGCCTACAGGCGGCTACTGCTACAATAAAATATAAGAATAACCTAAGTTGGAACGAATGTATACCAAATTGGTTTTATTTAACTTAACTAACAGCCTGTTGGCTGCAGCAGCCTTTGGCTGTAGCTGCAGCCAAAGGCTGCTGCAGCAGCGGCCTTTTGGCTGCAGCCTTTGTTTGGCTGCAGCCTTTGGCTGCTACAGTAATAATATAAGTCTTATTAAATCAGTAGTATAGGTTATAAAATCTATTGCTACAGCCTTTGGCTGGGCTATTAATTAGGTTACCTATATTATTTAATAGTATATAGACTTGAAACTTTGACATCTAAGTTCAATTTATTAAAATGAACAATCAATTATTAAAAATTTGTTAAATGACTAATATAAAAAATAATAAATCTATTTCAGCCAAAGGCTATATCTTGAATCCAGCTAAAGCTGTAGCACCGGCAGCGGCAGCAGCCAAAGGCTGCTGCTATAGCAGCAGCAGCCAAAGGCTGCTGCGGCAACATGTACCATTTTTTAATAACCCTAGTAGTCTTTGGCTATCCCAACACCAGCAGCTGCAAAACCCAATGGCCGCTGCTGCCGCTAATCAAAGTAAAATTATTAGCTCCCCACCCTTGCCTAAGTCTAGGGTGGGGTTAGATTCAACCCAGCCAAAGGCTGTATCTTCTCAAAGCCTAGCTGGGCTAGAAAAATTTAATAGCCAAAGGCTAGTATTTTTACAAAAAAAAGGTAGTCAAACTCCTAATCCTAATACAATAAGTTATAATTTCCCAGGTTCTAAACCTAAATTTAACACAGTATATAATATAAATAAACTTATTACTAATAGCCAAAGGCTAGTATATAAATTATTATTCAATTTTTTTAAATCTATGTATTGTTTAATTAGTAAACCTGTATTTATAACAACTCCAGATAAAATTAAAATTCAATTATTTTATTTTGTTTGTATACCTAAAATTTTAATTAATAAAATAAAAGAAACAAAAAAAAGCTACCCTAACAGCCTAGTAGCCAAAGACTACAGCAGCCCAGCCAAAGGCTGTAGCCTTTGGCTAGATTTAAATGTTCAGCCAAAGGCTGTTAATTTAAAAAAATTAGCTCCTGCCAAAGGCAGTAATTTAACTAAAGTTTATCCTCATAAATTTAAATTAATTTGTACTATTTTAAGTAAATTCTTTAATAAAACTGTAGAATTAGAATTAATTAGATTACATCAACCTTATTATGATAGTAATATTTTAGTTAATTTCTTAGCTTTAATTATTAATAAAAAAAATATTGGTGCTTGTATTCAAAGATTATATAATAGTAATATTATTAAATCTTATAAAACTTCTGGTTCTTTGTTTAATTACAGCAGCAGCAGCCAAAGGCTGCTGCTAGATAATATTTATAATCCTTACCCGATGTATAGTACTGCAGCTTATTTATCTGGTTTAAATATTAAAATTAGTGGTAGATTAATGAGAGAACCTATTATACCTAGAATAACTACTAAAAAATTTGAAAAAGGATTTACTGCTAAAGGTAAAATTAACTATTCTGATGTTGCAAGTTTTACACATAAAAATAGAAAAGGTGCATTTACAATTACAGTAAAATCTGGACAAAATTTCTAGTTTTAGTTAGTTAGTTAATTTAAGATCGTTACCCCCCTCCCACCCAGCCAAAGGCTGGCAGGGTGTTACAACCTATCGGCATCAAAGGCATCAGGCTATGGCTAGGGTGCTAATATTACTTGCCATTAGATGTAAGGAGAATATAAGTATATATAAATCGTGTAGCTAACAATCTAGCTAATTATAGGTTTATTGTTTGCTAGCAGCAGCCTGCCAGCCAAAGGCTGCTGCTGCAGCCAGCCTTTGGGGTCCCAGCCAAAGGCCGGCTGCTGCACCACCGGCCAAAAGCTGCTGCAGCCAAAGGCTGGAGCAGCTGAAAAAAGCTGCACCCTAGCCTTTGGCACGGCTACTAAAACTTTAAAAAAATTTAGTGACCTTGCATATGGCAAGGGTTAAGTGTACAGATGGTTCTGTAGTAGACCTGCAAAGTCTAACACTTAAGGTTCAATTCCTTCTTAACTCTAATAATTGCAGCATAGCCACAGCCACAGCAGCCTTGCCTTCGGCAAGGCTGCTACTATTATTAATATCAAATAATAACTACAGTTTCCCAATCCAGCCTTTGGCTGCACAATAATAACTTAAATACATAAAATGTCTAAAGATGTTGAGAGAGAATCTAGCTGCAGCCAAAGGCTGCAGTAGCAGCCTTTGGCTGCAGCAGCCTTTGGTAGCCGCCGAAAGGCTGCAGCCTTTGGCTGCTGCAGCGACAACTACCTAGCCTAGCCTTTGGCAAGGCAAGGCTGGCTGCAGCTAAAATCAAATTATCCAGCCTTTGGCTGGGGCTAAATATTTAGTATATTTTATATTCCTTTTGATAGAATTAGTGAACTTATTAAAATAAATAAAGATAGACATTGCCAAAGGCAATTATTAGAATTCAAATAGTCCAGCCTAGCCTAGCCTTTAGTAGCAGCGCCAGTAGCCGCAGCAGCCTTTAGGCCGCTGCCGCAGCCTTTGGCTGCTGCCGCTACAAGGCTAGAAATTTTTAAAGTTATAGACCATAATTCTTTAAATATAGAATTTTAGCAGCCTTACCATAGCCAAAGGCTACTACTAGGCCGCTATACCTTTTGATTTCTTTATTGAATATAATGATAAAAATGGGTTTAATAATTTTATCGTAAAATTAGTAGCAGCCTAGCCAAAGGCTAGGCTGCGGTAGCCTGTTGGCCCACCCTGTAGCTTAGGATCACCACCCGCCCAAAGGCTGGCTGCTGCAGCCAGCCTTTGGCTGCGGCTGCTGCAGCCTTTGGCTGCGGCAGCCCGAGGCTGCTATTAGTTATATTTCAACAGAGAAAAATATTGATAATATACTTACTAATACAATATTTGTGTTTGAAAATTTAACACCCTAGTGGCCTTTGGCTATGACCAGGGTGCTAAATTGCAGCCTTGTTGCCTAGCTGCTAGGCTATATATTTTCATTAATGAATATAAAAATTTCTGGTGTTCAATTAATAGCAGCCTTGCCAAAGGCTGGGGTGTAGCCTTTGGCTTCCAAAGGCTGCTAGATTTTATCTTAAATAAATTTTAAGAAATATGATCTAATAATAGATCAGATTTTAATCACCCAGCCAGCCAGTAGCCTATGAAAGGGTGCTGCAGCCAAAGGCTGGATTGGGGGATAGTTATAGCCGCCGATAGGCTGCTAAATTTTAAATTCCAGCAGCGGCCGGCCAGCCTAGCCAGCCTTTGGCTGGGGGGTGCTCTTTTTTTTTTTTTAAAGTAAAACGCTGCAGCTTAAAATTTTATTAATTTAAAAGAGATAATAATTATACTAAAATTTTTAATTAAAAGCGAACATGTTGTAATGGTAAACAAGTTCCTCTTAAGAAGGAGTGGGTGAAAACCCGTAAGAGTTCAAGTCTCTTTGTTCGTAATTGTTTCAATGATAGTGTTTATTTTGTTTATTTTTTTAGCCACCCCACCCTTGTAGCAGCCTTTTGGCTGCTATCACAGGCAAGGGTAGGGTGCTGCTGGCCACTAGTATAATATACTTTCAATTTAAGATTATATTTAAATTGAATCATATACAGCCAAAGGTTGGCATAGCTTTTTATTGCAGCTAAAAGGCTGCAGCAACGGCAAGCCTTGCCTGTAGCAAGGCTGGGCTGCAGCCTTTGGCTGCTGCTACAAATTCTTTTTTTTTTTTCTAGAATTTTTTAGCCAAAGGCTATATCAAATTTTAGCCTTTGGCTATAAATAATTTAAAAGAGGTATAAATTATAGCCTTTGGCTAAAATTATACTATTGCATATAAAATATAGCGGCAGCGGCGTCTGCATTAGCGGCAGCCTTGTCTTTGGCAAGGCCGCTGCTTCCGCAGCAGCCATAGGCTGCTACTGCTATATTAAATAATGTAATAATCATGTATCTAGTATTATAGATAGAAATTAAGACGACATAGCTAAATAGCAAAGTACAATGAATTGGCTAAATTCAACTAATGCTAAGGAAATTGGTACACTATATTTATTTAAACTTTTAACATACATGATTATATTATTAATTTTAATTAATATATCATTAAACATGTATGATGTGTATTTACATAATTATACAGCCAGTAGCCAAAGGCTACTTGATTTGTTCTTAAACTTTATTCCAGCCAAAGGCTGGAGATAAAAACGATAGTATCCAGCCTTTGGCTGGATCCTGTAAGATGGTGGCCTAGTGGTGTACCTCAAGGATGGACTATAGTGGGTACAGCTTTAGCAACTTTTACTGCTTTAAGTAAAATGCCAGGTGTTTCACCAAGAGCAAGAGTATTAGGAGCAGCCAAAGGCTGCTAGCGCCGGAGTTTCAGCCAGTCAAATTACTTATCAATCTGCAATAGAAAACCCTGTAGGGTTTAATAGACTAATGTGGGGTTTATCAGAATATAGAAGAACAGGTACTTGGCCTAGTTTAGATCAAGTTGCTAACACAACTATTGATAAACAAATAAATGATTTTGCAACCGAAGCAGTTAAACATGCTGATAAGTCCAAAGTTGAAAGTATTATTGGTGAGATTAGCGGAAATAAGTTTTTACCTTCCTCAAGTTCTGATTTATCAGATTTTATTAATAAATTAATTGATTTAATATTTAAAGAAACAATGCAAATATTAAAACCTGTTCAAGTTCAAGGATTTTTTGACGATTTAATAGGTCAAAGGATGTTTGTTGAAATTATTCTTTATATTTTGTGTATCTGTATTGTATTATTATTTATAATCTTTATTACTAACTTGATCTTTTTATTAAATAAAGATAAAATCATCAAGAAATTTGATAACAAATTTATTACTGTTTATGTTAAATATCAGACTTTTTTAAGTTGGATTACTTTAATTTATATACCTATATTTATTTTTACAGGTTTATTAACTTTATGTCATGGTCTACATTGGTTAGTTACTAATCAAATACCTTATGAATGTTTAGGGGTAGATTTACATAAGTTTATATCTTCTTCAAAAACCACATAAGTTTTTATCTTCTTCAAAACCAATGTTGCTGCAGCCACAGGCTGGTCTAACTGCAGCAGCAGCCTTTGGCTGCCGCTGCTACTGTTGCCAATGGGCTACACAGGCAGGCAACAAAGGCTAAGCTGCAGCTTGCCAGCCTCAGGTTACAGCCTGCCTGAGGCAGGCAAGCCTATTCTAATAAAGTTAAGTTTTCTAATAATTATACAAATAAAACCCCAGCCTTTGGCTGGACCTAGCCTTTGGCAAGAATTATTTAAAGGTAATAGCCTTTGGCTAGAACGATAATGATAATAAATAAGGCCTTAATTCCACTCAGCAGCCTTTGGCTGCGCCCGCTTTTGTATTAATTAGAATTCTGGACTGGACAGCCTTTGGCTGCTAGAATAGAAAAAAATAGATTTTACTAGCTGCCACTCTTGCCAAAGGCTGGCTACACCTTGTCTACCTAAGGCTGGGCAAAATCCTAAGGCAGGCAGGGAAGTTGCTACAGGCTGGGTTTGCACCAGCCTATGGCTGGAGCTAATAATGAAAATTCCTGATTTTTTTTTTTTTACTAAGATTGAATATAAAATATTAATTATTTATGTTGCATTATAATTAATTAAAAGAAGATAATAACCAATTTATAATCTCCCTAATAAACTAATTAAAATTTTATCCAACCTTTGGCTGCAACAGCCTTTGGCTGGTAAATTTAGCCTTTAACTAGAAATACTATATTCAGCCTTGCTGCAGCCAAAGCTGCAGCGACTTGCCAAAGGCAAGGCTGCCGCGGCAGCTGGCTGCTGTTATATGCTGTTACAAGCACCAGCCAAAGGCTGCAACAGCCTTTGGCTGGTCGCTGCAGCTCCCTGTGATTGCTAGGGTTAAATGCAAGAAAATAATAAGATGGGTCTTAAGATGCAGTTTTATTTTTAATTTTAGTAGCCTTGCCAAAGGCTACTAAAATTTATAGCCTTTGGCTATAAATTGCAGCTGAGCTGCTCTGCGTTTAAGTTCTAGTAGCTAGCCAAAGGCTACTAGATATAAGTTAACTTTAACTAGCCAAAGGCTACTAGAACCAGTAAATTAAGATAAAAAAATATTAATTAATAAATGATAAATTTAACTAGTTTAACTAATTTAATTTTAACTATATACAACGATGCAGCTCAACCTTGGCAATTAGGTTTCCAAGATAGTGCTGCTCCAGGTTTCACAGGTCTAGTAACATTACACAATACTATAGGTTTCTATTTAATAGTAATTTCTTTATCTGTATTTTGGGTATTATTTACTATAATTTATTACTTCGATTCAAGTAAAAACCCTATCTCACATAAATATTTAACACATGGTACAGTATTAGAATTAGTATGGACTATAACACCAGCTTTAATTTTAATTGCTATTGCTTTCCCTTCATTTAGATTATTATATTTAATGGATGAAGTTATATCTCCAACATTAACAATTAAAGTTGTAGGTCATCAATGGTACTGGTCATATGAGTATTCTGATTTTATTACAGATACTGGAGAATCTATTGATTTTGATTCTTATATGATACCTGAATCTGATTTAGAATTAGGACAATTTAGATTATTAGATGTAGATAATAAATTAATTATACCAGTAGATTGCCACATCAGATTAATTGTTACTGGTGCTGACGTATTACACTCTTTCGCTGTTCCTTCTTTAGGTTTAAAATTAGATGCTGTACCAGGTAGATTAAATCAAGTTTCTTTCTTAGCTGAAAGAACAGGTACATTCTATGGTCAATGTTCTGAAATTTGCGGAGTATGGCACGGATTTATGCCTATAGTAGTTGAAGCTGTATCTTCACCTGATTTCTTAGTTTGGGTTGATTCTGCTTCTCAATAATTAAAATTTTATTAGCAGCAGCGGCCTAGCCCAGCCTTTGGCAGGACAAGAGTGGCAGCAGCCTTTAAAAAGGCTGGAGTATAGTTAGATCAATTTTTGTTTTTTTAAGTTTAAACTAAAAAGCTGCTTGTTTTATTGTATTTAATTATTTTACCCCCAAGCTGCACTCTTTGGTTTGGCAGCTGCATCTAATGGCTTGGTTATAGCCGCGGCCAGCCATAGCCTTTAGCTGCCTTTTGGCAGCAGCAGTAGCCAAAGGCTACTATGACTGCCGCTGCTATAAATTAATTTTCATTTTATTATTAATATCTAGCTAGGGCTAGACAACACCTTAGCGGCGGACAAAGGCTGCCGCTGCTATGGTTGTAGCAGCCTTGCCTATAGCAAGGCTGGGGTGATATTAAATTTTGATTATTATTCTCATAAATATTATCAAATTCTAGCCTTTGGCTATAAATAATTTAAAAGAGGTATAAATTATAGCCTTTGGCTAAAATTATACTATTGCATATAAAATATAGCGGCAGCGGCGTCTGCAGCCAAAAGGCCGCTGCAGCCATAGGCTGCAGCTGCCGGCCAGCCATAGGCTGCTACTGCTATATTAAATAATGTAATAATCATGTATCTAGTATTATAGATAGAAATTAAGACGACATAGCTAAATAGCAAAGTACAATGAATTGGCTAAATTCAACTAATGCTAAGGAAATTGGTACGCTATATTTAATATTTGCAGTATTTGCTGGTATGATTGGAACAGCTTTTTCAGTTCTAATTAGATTAGAATTATCATCTCCTGGGGTACAATTCTTACAAGGAGATCACCAACTTTTCAACGGTGCGCCGTCTAACTTTATTGTTCGTAACGAGAACGCCTTGTGCGTACACTCGTGGGGTCAACCAAATCCGGAGAGCTCCTCTCCGAGCCCTAAAGCACCAACCTCAGCCAGCCTGGGCCAACCGGGCGGTGAAAGTAGCATGGTTGGAAAGCCATCTGAAAGAATGGTGGCGAGCTACGATTCCCAAGGTGAGGCTAACGAATCCCTACAACTCTCCATGCTGGTCCAAGTTCCAGACACTCAAGCGAACTCAAAGATAACTTGAAGAAACCTTGAGTGGTACCATTTAAAGGGCATAATGTTTTACGTTGAGACAGGAAGCTTGATTTGGTCTAATGGTCAGGTTACAAGAAGCAACCCAAAGGCGAGGGGACACCTAAAGGAAATCATCGGCGGACAATTCAGGAATTCGGGATCACCCGACAGGCGAAAGCCCTGGGGTGACGGAGGATTCGTAGTAGCTAGAAAAGCGGGGCTTAAAATTAGAACCGTCCTAGCGAAGGGATCTAGGGGTATCTCAACCAAGGCCTCACTTCCTGCGGGCTTTGAGAAATTGGGGAACCTGAGAGAAGCGAATACACTAAAAACCGACCACGTAAATACCAAAGTACTAGACATAATGACCGATACGGATATACTTATCGCCGCCTACACTAAACTAAAATCTTCCCCGGGAAACATGACTCCGGGACTAGATTCAGAAACTTTAGATGGGATCGATAAACCATGGTTCGAGAAATTAAAGAAGGACCTGAGAACCAACGCTTTCCAATTCAGACCAGCAAGAAGGATAGAGATCCCGAAAGCCAACGGAAAAGGAACGCGACCGCTAAGCATAGCGTCTCCCAGAGACAAAATTGTCCAAGGAGCCATGCTACTGGTTCTAGAAGCCATCTTTGAACCTTCCTTCACCACTCACTCTCACGGTTTCAGACCCGAGAGAAGTTGTAACTCAGCCTTGGGAGAAATCAAAAGAACCTTCACAGCAGTGAACTGGTTCATCGAAGGAGATATCAGCAAGTGCTTCGATTCATTCGACCACAAGCTGCTAATCCACCTAGTATCCAAGAGAATAAAAGACAAAGGCTTTATCGACCTATTGCATAAAGCCCTAAGGGCAGGATATTGCTTCCAGTATAAGTACTTCTCACCGGAACTAGGAACACCCCAAGGATCAATAGTGAGCCCTATCCTTTGCAACATACTGCTGCACGGACTAGACAAGTATGTACTAGACCTGAAGAGCGAGTTTGAGGAAGGCTCTAGACGAAAAGCCAACCCATTGTGGAGAAAGCTAACTAGAGCCGGCCAGATTGACTTAGTACACCAAAACCATATTAGCTCAAGATTGTACAACGATCCTAGCTACAAAAGACTAAGATACGTGCGATACGCCGACGACTTCTTAATCGGAGTTATAGGTAGCATGTCAGACTGTGTGGAGATAAGAAATAAGATCCACGCCTTCCTGTTTGACGAGCTGAAACTAAATCTAAACCTGGACAAAACCAAAATAACGCATGCAAGAAAAGAAGCGGCCCACTTTCTGGGTACCGACATCCGAATCACTCCTCTGGAAAAACGACCACTAAGATTCGTCAAAAGAGGAGGACAAAACTACCGAATGAAAGCTAATACCCCTCCTCTACTACACGCCCCAATCCAAAAATTGGTAAGTAAACTAGTAGAGAAGGGTTTCGCTAAAAACGGTGGAAAACCTACCGGGTGCGGAAGATGGATTCACTTTGAGAACCATCAAATTGTTAAACTGTTCTTCCAAATCTGGTTAGGGATAAAAGCGTACTACTCCTTCGCGGACAACCTTAGTGCATTGGGTAGAATATTCTACATACTAAAGATGTCGTGCGCCCTTACCTTAGCCTTAAAACTAAAGCTAGGGACAGCGAAAAAAGTCTACGCGAAATTCGGTAAGGAGATTACTATAAGAGATGGAAAAGGAAGAATTCTGGCTTCGTTTCCGTACGAGTCCCTAGCGAAAACGCGAAAATTTCAAAAATCCGAAGTCTCCAAACTGAATCCTATGGCCCGACTAGAAAAAACTAGCGAATGCCACATTCAGATCCAAGTCTGTCCTTGACAGTCCTTGTATAGTATGTGGAGCTATAGATAACATTGAAATGCATCACGTAAGAAAACTTAGAGACTCCAGTCGAGCCATCAAGAAAGACTTCCTAACAAATATGATGTCTCGAATGAACAGAAAACAGGTCCCAATTTGTCGACCATGCCATATCAAGTATCATAAAGGTCTAATACACGAGGTAAAGTGGAAAGAGAATTAGTTTAAACCCTCTCAGCTTGATACCTTGAGAGCCGTATGATGTGAAAGCATCACGTACGGTTTGGGAAAGAGTCTTGGGGCCTAAGGAAAAGTTCTCTACGGCTCCATTTCTCACTTCACTTATAATAACAGCTCACGCATTTATCATGAGTACGCCGTTTCACTTCATTAACACTTGCAGTTTATTAACCTCACAGGGGGTAAACTTGTGTGTAGTAGGAATGATAATCTACTTGATTATACATCACACAGCTTTCCTGCCTGGCCTAGTAGAACCTAATAAGACTATTAGAGCTGTAGTAGGGTATAGAGATGTTCTATCAATTATTCCGCATAATGAGGTAGCTCATTGGAAAGCAATCTTGCATGGTGACGTTAAGAAACTTGATACGCAAATCGTGGACCAGAATGAACCCAGGGCACCAAGCGGATCAGTCTGTCCTGGCTTAGCTGAAGTAAACTCCTCACAAGGAGCGAAGGGTACTGTCGGTATCATGAACGAGGGTACCATCCTACTGGCTAAGACGAGCCCCAACGAGGGGAATGCAATTGCGCAAGCACCTAAACAAGAAACCCTGAGGGCAACCATTGCCCTAAATCAAGATAATGAAGGAACTCGGGATGTAACCGCCTCTATCGAACAAAACATCGACAAGCGGGCACGGAGCCAGCATAGTATCGCACCCCAGAGCGAAAAGGCTGGCAGCGTCAAGAACTCAAATCACAAAGGCGAAATTTTAGAGAATCAACTCTACAGAGTAGTACTGAGTGAATTGAACAAATATAAGACAACGGATGGAAAATATAACGGAATAATCAGAATCATCGATTCTAAGATGTTACAAACCTGTTACTCCCTAATCAAGAGTAATCCGGGTAATATGACACCTGGAACCGAAGATATCACACTGGATGGTATTAATATCGAATGGTTCGACAGAACCGCTGTAGATATACTAGAAGGTAGATTCAAATTCAGCCCTGCAAGACAAATACTAATTCCTAAACCAAACAAACCCGGTGAATTCAGACCCTTACTTATTGCGAGCCCCAGAGAGAAGATTGTACAAAAGGCCCTACAGGTACTACTGAATGCAATCTTCGATCCACATTTCAGTAAATCCTCGTTTGGATTTCGACCTGGGCGATCTTTAGTGAATGCCTTAAACAGAATCCATAAACGAGGAGGGCCTATGACTTGGGCGATCAACGGGGATATTACCAAATGCTTCGATAGAATCCCTCATGACACAATAACTTCCGCAGTCAAAGAAAGAATATCCTGCGCGAGAACCCTAACCTTAATTGATAGAGGTTTGAAAGCAGGTTACATTGACGAGAAGGGCCAGACAATCAAAACAAAAATTGGAACTCCGCAAGGAAGCATCTTATCACCTTTACTTTCAAACATTGTTCTAGACAGACTAGACAAATATATCGAAAGTTTAGATAGTGAACTAAATGTAGGAAGTAAGCGAGAACTAAATCCAGCGTACACTAGACTGGAAGCTCGACGAAAATACTACAAAAGGAAACAACCTGCCTTGGCGAATAAATACCTACAACAAATGAGATTAATACCCAAATTTGATATGCATAACGAAAACTACAGACGAGCCATCTATATTAGATACGCCGACGACTTCGTTATCCTTCTAGCATCGACTAGAAAATACGCAATATCACTTAAGGAGAAAATCACTATCTTCCTTAAACAAACTTGTGGTTTGGAGCTAAACGAACTAAAGACCACTATTACTAATACTAGAGAGGGTTTCATGTTCCTAGGAGCTCTAATTAAGAAAAGAGACAACTCCTCGGTATTTAACTCGTTCCAAGGTAAAGCAGGAAACAAAATTACGCGAAGATCAACCCTTCGAATGGCAGTTGATGCACCTATCAAACTACTAATAGAAAAATTGATCAAAAATGGTTTCGCAAAACGAAACCACTTAGCTAATGCTCTTGCAAAGGGAAGACCTGATATGATTCACTTGACTCACTTCGACATAATCCGATTTTACAACAGTAAAATAACAGGATTACTAACCGCATATCGATTCGCCGGAAACTTTGCATTAATGGCTAGAATAATCTGGATACTAAGACAATCTTGTGCCTTAACCCTAGCTAGAAAATTCAAATTGAAAACCAAGGAAAAGGCCTTCGATAAGTTCGGTTTCGACCTGAAAGACCCCGATACTGGAATATTCCTAAAGATCCCAGATAACTTTTCGGCGACATACGATTACTCCTCGAAACCACACGCCATATTCGAAAACCCGTAGCGGACAAAATTCTTAAAAGGTCCTGGGCGGGTAAACTTACAAAAGGTATACCCTCAATATGTGCACTATGCGGAACGAGTGAAAAGGTAGAGATGCACCATCTAAGAAAAGCGGCTGATGTTCGAAATAAGATAAGAACTGGAAATATCACATGGGCTCAATGGAAAGGTGCAGTTGCCAGAAAACAAATACCTCTATGTAGATACCACCACGAACTATTGCACCAAGGAATGCTAAACCATCCCGACCTGCAGAAAATAGCTAGATATCAAGGCGAAGGTAAATCATAAATGGTCTGTACGCACTCCACTAGATTAGTTCCATTAGCTTCGCCTAAACCCCCATCCAAAACTTATATCCTGTCCGTTTCTTGACGGGGCGAGCCGTATGATGGGAAACTATCACGTACGGTTCGGAGAGCAGTTCCGACAAGGGCTGACTCTACTCTTCTTCATGGTTATAAACCAACACAATATTAATTTAACATCAGTTGTAAACATGCAAAGTAGACTAGCAGACTACGGCGCAGTCTGCTCAAAAAAAAAGCCAGCTAAAGAAAGTCTAGCCTTGACTTCGTCTGAAGTAGCTTACAACGATCCAAATAAACCTAATAAGGAACCGCACAAATACACTAAGATTTTCATTCCTAATGTATTTCATAACCGAAATGAAATAGCAGCAGTAGCTAAGAAGGCTACTGGAGTTTATATTTTTAAAACCTCTACAGGTTCTTGCTATATAGGAAGTAGTATATCTTTGTATAATCGAGTTTGTTCTTATTTTATGCCATCTATTTTGGCTAAAGGCGATCGACGAGTTTTAAGATATTTTCACAAATATGGATTTAAGGATGTTAGTTTAACTCTATATATAATGGAGGATGGAGCAACATCACAAATGGCAATAGAATTAGAACAATATTTTATAAATACACTAGCTCCAGATTTAAATGTAGATCTAGTAGCATCTAGTACTGGATTCCATGAACCTATGTCCATGGAATGGAGACTATACTTGAGAGAATTAAGAGGAACTCCAGTTTATGTGTATGACATTGCAACTTCTAATCTAATTCATATGTTCGACTCTAAAACATATTTATATAAAATACTTAAGATGGATCATAGAACATTAGATAAATATTTGGCAAGTGGTAAACCCTTTTTAAATCGATTCGTTTTGTCATTAACAGCTATGACTTATTTTAGTGTCGATGCTTTACTTACTATTGAGGACCTGCAATTACTATTTTCAACAGAAAGAGCTAATAGGGATTCTTCAATTAATGATAGAAGTCAATCAATACTAGCAGAAAATATTAAGAATCCTAAACTTACAGCTAAGTTTTCGTCTCTCAATGCTTGTGCAAAAGCTCTGAGAGCAGATCGTGCCACACTTCGATTATATTTACAAGGTAAATCAAATAAAACTTACTTTCGAGGTCAATGGAAACTTTCTTATGTAAGAGATAAGCAACTATAACTGCAGCAACAACCCTGCCGCTGGTCAGCGGCAGGGTTGTTTTGTTAAATTAAATATGTGCTATTTGGCATAGCCGGGTTATGGAGTAATTCATAACTTTCTTTTCGCTATATGCTGGAAACCCCTTAAGATTTATAAACTAGCTCTTAATATCCGAAATATTTCATTTTGGTAGCTAGAAGTAGTAACATATATAATATATTGGGCAATCAGCAGGAAACCAACGAGTATGCACTTTCTCGACTCTTTTTATTTGTAATCACAGATTGCAGCAATCTGTGATTGGTAGCTGGAATTCACTGTAGGTCAAAGAATAAATTAATATAGTGAAGGTTAAGCAAAGCCGCTACGCGGGAAAACTCTCTTTAGTAGGATCCTCAGAGACTACACGCGAAATACCCTTTATTTAGTTAAGTAAAAAATTTTAAAGAAAAAGGGTAAAGATATAGTCCAACCTTAATCGAAAGGTTAAGGAGAATCGTATGCCTGGATTAGTGGGAGGATTTGGTAACTATTTCTTACCTATACACTGCGGAAGTCCAGATATGGCTTTTCCAAGACTAAACAATATTTCATTCTGGTTATTGCCGCCTTCATTAATTCTATTACTAATGAGTTCATTAGTAGAAAATGGAGCTGGTACAGGATGGACAGTTAAGGATAAGCTGTCTTATTGCAGTAATGTAATAATTAAAAAATTCTACTTGATGCGAGAAACTCCTCTAATCGGAAGTAAATACCTATTCTATAGTTTAAATGGGGTGGTAAAAATGTTACTAACATGGGGACAATTCGCCTGGGTAAATTCAATTGCCCATCAGAGACTAAACGTAGAACATCCTATTAATTTAACTAAAAATAGCAGCTGCATTGTTTGTTCTGCTGCTGCTGCTACTACTAGTAGGCTAGCTTCCGCCAGAAGTAACCTGGCCTTTGGCTGCAGTAGCTGCTGCAGCCAAAGGCTGCTGCTGCAGCAGCCTTTGGCTGCTGCAGCAGCTAATAATGTTACAACGCAAGCATTAAAACAAAATAAAGAATTATTCTATCAATGGTTAGTAGGTTTTACAGACGGAGAAGGTACATTTTCTATAGCTTATCAAAATCAAAAATGGTCTTTAGCTTTTAAACTATCTCAAAATGAATATAATATGAGATTATTATATTTTATAAAAAGTCAATTAAGAGTAGGTAATATTAATAAAGAAACAGCCACTAATATGGTTAATTATAGAATTAGAGATAGAAAAAAACTATTAGAGGTTATATTTCCTATATTTGATAAATATCCATTATTAACTTCTAAGTATTTTAATTATATGAAATTTAAGGAAGCTTATAGTATTTTAGAAAATACTAGTTTAACTAAAGATCAAAAAGATAAATTAATGTTTAATTTATTATTAAAAGTTCCTTCTGAGGATTTTATCTCACCTGCTTGGAAAATAGTTAATAATAAAGTTTCTAATACTAAAGAAGCTAATATGGTAATGTCTAAAGCTTGGTTAATCGGATTTACTGAAGCTGAAGGAAGCTTCTATCTTGTTACTAAGTCTAAAGATAGAATAGTTCATGGATTTGAAATAACTCAAAAATTAGATCTAATAGTTTTAACTGCTATAGGCTGTATTCTAGGAATTAGAACTAGCTCTAAAAAAACGTATTATACGGTTGTAACTACAAACTCTAGAAGTATTGAAAATATTATAAAATACTTTTTTAATACTATGAAAGGAATGAAATCGTTTGAATTTAGAGTTTGGGCTAGATGTTATGTAAAACACAAAGGTGCAGCCTTTGGCTGTAATAAACTTAATGAAATTAGAAATAAAATAAGAATTAGAAAACTAGCTGCAAAACCTGTACTAGCCTTGCGTTGCTAGGCTACAGCTAATACTGCAGCAGCCAAAGGCTGCTGCAGCAGCCTTTGGCTGCTGCTGCTGCCGCTGCAACTGCAGCCCAGCCTTTGGGCTACTAGGTTTTAAATTGCGATTATATGCTTGTAGGCATAGCCTACTAACTTTAATTAGTAGATATTTTTAGTTAAAAAGGATGAAGAAATAGTCCGATCTTTAGTTAGAGCTAAAGAGAGTAATGATAGTGAATTTAAATTAAATTCATGAGATTACCAACAAATTTTAGTTATCCTCCTTTAGCTGGAATACAATCACACTCAGGTGGATCTGTAGATTTAGCTATCTTTAGTTTACACTTAGCTGGGGTATCTTCTCTACTAGGTGCTATAAATTTCATTAGTACAACATTAAATATGAGAACAAATGGAATGTCATTACATAAATTACCTCTATTTGTATGGGCTATTTTTGTTACAGCTATATTATTATTATTATCTTTACCTGTTTTAGCTGGTAGAATTGTGCCAGCTCTAAATCTGGCTGTATGCTGGGAACTCTTCTATAATCAAATTATATTCATAGAAGACAATCAGCAGGTAATCTATATGGACTTCATGCCTTTAGAGAACCTCAACGACTGTGCGCCAGAACAATATATTACTAACTTATCTGTATTAGCAGTTGACCAGCTAAAGCCGGTCAAGGCAGATACTCTAGGATCTTATCTTGCGGGTCTAATTGAAGGAGATGGTTCTATTATAGTACCTAAAACTGAAAGATCAACTAAAGAAAGATTAAATTATCCTAGTATTCAGATAGTATTTCAACTTAAAGATTTTCCGTTATGTCAAGCTATTCAAAAACTTCTAGGATACGGTTCAATTAATAAGAAAAAACAAAGTGCGGCCTACGTTTATACTATAAATAGTAATGAAGGTCTTATTAATTTTGCTAAACTTATTAATGGAAAGTTAAGAGGTCCTAAATATTTTCAATATTGTTTACTAGTAAATTTTCTAAATAATAGAAATCTTGATTTGAATCTAATTGTAGATAAATTAGATCAAAGCTCTCTATCAACAAATAGTTGGTTAGCAGGGTTTATAGAGGCAGATGGTTCTTTTCAAATACGAACAAGTTTAAATTCTACTAAAGTAGTAAAACGATTGCGATTAAGTTTCGAACTTAGTCAAATGCGAGTTACAAAATATGGGTATTCTATGCTTGAACTTATGCTAAGTATTGCTCAATTTCTTAATGTAAATGTTAATGAAATACGAAGTGATAGAAAACATCCTCAATATCGAATTCGAACTAGTAGTATTAAAACAAATCTAATTTTATGTAATTACTTAGATCAATTTAACTTACAAGGTACAAAATATCTTGATTATCAAGATTGGAAATCTATTTTACATTACTTTGAAGAAGGAACATGTTATGAAAATATTTCTAAAATTATTGAAATTAAGAGTGGTATGAATCAACGACGAACTGAATATAATTGGAATCACTTACAGATTTAGCTAGGCTAGGCTCCGCCTATAATATTGTAAGATACAGTCTCAACTTGTATGTGAATACAAGAGCGTCTCCCTTATTTAATAAACATTGATTAAATTTGAGTATAGCCTTTGGCTAGAAATATACATAGATTTCGAGTCTGGAGGCCAAGATATATAAAGGCAATAACTATGCTATTAACAGACAGAAACTTTAATACTAGTTTCTACGACCCAGCAGGAGGAGGTGACCCTATCTTATATCAACACTTATTCTTAAATCCAGACACTACTCTTGCGAGTGTATTATCGAAGCGGTTGCAGCAGCCTTCGGCTGCTGCGGCCGCTGCTGCTGCTATTACAGATTTCAAAGATTTTAAATTTGAAAGTTTCAAAAATCAATATAAGATTAATTTTAATAGGGAAATACCTAGCGATGACTTTTTAACTTGGTTAATAGGTTTTACGGAAGGAGATGGATCTTTTATAGTTACAAAAACTAAAAGTAATTTACAGTTTGTAATTACTCAATCAACTGAAGATATAGCTATTTTAAATTTTATTCAAGAGAACTTAGGTTTTGGTACGGTAATTAAACAAGGGAAAAGAACTTCTCGATATGTTGTACAAGATTTGACTAATTTATATTTAATAATCTTATTGTTCAATGGTAACTTGATATTACCTACTAGAAAGAAAAATTTTAAAAACTTTTTAGATATTTTTAATCAAAAAATTATTAAAGGTAAAACCAAAGCTTTTGAACAAGTAGAATATCAAAAAAGTGAAATATTACCTAGCCTAAGTAATAGTTGGTTATCTGGTTTTACAGACGCTGAAGGATGTTTTACCGTATCTTTTTTAAAAAATTCTAATGCTTTTAGACTAAGATATATGGTCTCTCAAAAAGGAGATAGCAATCTCCCTATTTTAAGTCATTTAATTGTATTATTCAGAGCAGGAGCATTAGAAGCACATTCTGTAAAGTCTAATTATTCTTTCATTATATCAGGTGAAAAAGCTTGTTATAATATCTATGATTATTTCTATAATTTCCCTTTAAAAACTAAAAAAGCTATTAGTTTGGAATTATGGAAAGAAATACATAGTAGTATCACTAAAAAAGAACATCTTGTATTGGAATTAAGAAATACTTTAATAGAAAAAGCTAAAAAAGTAAATTCAATAAAACGTAAGAGTAAATAGTGTAAAATAACAGGAATAAAGGGTATGGTTTAACTTAAAGTTATAAAATTGTTAAGGCAAGTGTTATTAAATTAAAATTTTTAAGACCTAAAACAATGAACATTTCATCTTAATTTTGATGGTGTACCATATTCTAGTCCAATAATTTTATTATTATTGCATTTTCTTACAAGAAAATGGAACAATTTATATTGTTTGGCTATGCCAGTGAAAACGGTCAAAACTTCCTAAGCAAGACCGTCGGTTTCTCTTACTGAGGATCGCTACAGACTGGGTCACTGGTGGGTGCAATTTTTTGATTTAGAAAAATTGTGCTTAATGTACAGTCGGTTTCTTTCTTTAATTAAAAAAGATTAATTAAAGTATTAATATTTTAATATTAATGCTTCTTATTCAAGGAGAGGATAGCTTATAAAATAAGCTGTAGCCTCAAAATAGGAAGTAAAGAATATGGGTTCTTTGGTCACCCAGAGGTTAAATTTATAAGCCTCTTAACGTTGCTATATGCTGGGAAAACTTCGCTATCTAGTTTTAAATACTCGATCTTTAATGATTCAGTGACAAAGTTAAAACGATGAAGTCAATCAGCAGGTAACCAACGACTACTAAGTAGTCTAGTAGGAACCTCAGAGACTTTACGCAACGAAATTGTATCAAAATCTCACACAGAAAATGTGAAAGCTATTTCTGTACATAACTCTAAACATTTAAAACCTGTCAGTGATAATCAATTTGGACATTATTTAGCTGGTTTAATTGATGGTGATGGTCATTTTAGCTCTAAACAGCAATTAGTTATTGTATTTAACGAACTTGATGTTTCTTTAGCTTATTATATTAAAGAAAGATTAGGTTTCGGTCAAGTTAGAAAAGTTAAAGATAAAAATGCCTATGTTTTAATTGTATCTAAGAAAGAAGGTTTAACAAAGATAATTAATTTAATTAATGGTAAATTAAGAACCTATAAATATAATCAAGTAATTAATAATATTTTAAGTAATCCTAGATACGAGATTATAAAAAATAGCATAGTTTTCAAAATTAATTCTACTAAAGATTTTAATAATCATTGGATAGCAGGATTTTCTGATGCTGACGCTAGTTTTCAAATTAAAATTTTAGAAAGAGCTAATAGATCTAAACCTGAAATTAGATTAAATTACCAGATTGACCAGAAGAACAATGGTTTGTTAATCTTGATTAAAGATTATTTCGGCGGTAACATAGGTTATAGAAAAAGTCAAGATACATATTATTATGGATCTACTAGTTTTGGTTCAGCTAGAAAAGTAATAAAATATTTTGATGAATATCATTTACAATCTACTAAACACATTAATTACTTAAAATGAAGAAAGGCTTATTTATTAATACAAAATAAATATCACTTAACTGAACAAGGTATAAGACAGATTAGAGAGTTAAAAAATTCTAGCCTTTGGCTAGAGATACAATTTAAGATAAAGTCCTAACAAAGATGATAAATTTTTGAGTATTAATTGGAATAGCAGCTATTCGATTAATCAAAGTCATTGTTATATCTTAATTATTCCGGGATTCGGAATAGTTAGTCACGTAGTTTCAACTTTCTCAGGTAAACCAATATTTGGTTACATTGGAATGGTTTACGCTATGTTCTCTATTGGAATCTTAGGATTCTTAGTATGGAGTCTTATGGTGGCTCTCCTTCATTGTAAAGTGGAGGTAATAAATCTCGCTGTATGCTGGAACAGTTTAGTGCTAACAAGTACTTTCAATAGTAAAAATCTTGTTAGCTATACTCAATCAGCAGGAAATCTGTATACCAAAGGTTTAAGGAGTTCCTAAGAGACTATACGCGAGACATCTCGAAATTTTGAAATGTTTAATAAACATAGTAGCAGCAGCCTTTGGCTGCCGCTGCGGCCTTTGGCTGCAGCAGCCTATGGCTGGCCGCTAAAATTAATTAGTAATGAATGGTTAACATGGTTTATAGGCTTTGCTGCCTTTGGCTGGAGATGGTGCAGCCTTTGGCTGTAACAACCAAAGGTCAAGCTCGATTTGTATTAACTCAAAAAGAAGGTGCTATTTTACATCATGTACAAGAAGTTTTAGGCTTTGGAACAGTACGACAATTTGATGGTTACTATAGATTTATAGTGATAGATTCTCAGCCAAAGGCTGTATCCTACTTCTAGTCTATATTTTTAATGGTAATTTAGTTTTACCTTATCGTCTAAAACAATTAGGCGAATGGATTAATGCACTTAATAATAAGTTAAACCTAGATTTAGCTCTAAATCCTACATTAATGAAACCAAGTCTTGCCTTGCAAGACGCATGGTTATCTGGTTTCACAGACGCAGCCATAGGCTGTTGCTTTAACGTTGCTATACAAGCACGAGATAAAACGGTAACAGGATATCGAGTATTTCTCGGTTCTAGCCAAAGGCTGGATCAAAAAAATGCAGAATCTACTAGCCCGGCTACTACATGTTCGTGAACTATTTAAATTTGGACAAGTTTTAGTAGCCCGGCTAGAAAAGATACTAACGGAGTATATCGATATAATAACAATACATTTAAAGGTTTAATACCAGTACG
The DNA here is from genome assembly GCA_018524415.1 of Podaxis rugospora. Lineage (NCBI taxonomy): Eukaryota > Fungi > Basidiomycota > Agaricomycetes > Agaricales > Agaricaceae > Podaxis > Podaxis rugospora. The sequence goes on along the minus strand of JAEUWL010000729.1, from coordinate 17,872 downwards.
TGATTATTTTTTAGCATTCTCACTTAAAACTAAAAAAAAAAGCTGAATCTTTTAAACTATGGGTAGATGTATAGCAGCCGCAGCCAAAAGGCTGCAGCGGCAGCCAATGGCTGCTGCTGCAGCAGCAGCCAAAGGCTGCTGCTGCTACTATGATATTAAAAAAAAGGGTTCCAGCCAAAGCTGGGCTAAATAAAATTCGAGCTATAGCTAAAATAATCAATATTAAAAATAGCTTAAATAATAAAACTGGCTCTTGCCATAGGCTAGGAAAGCTGGCCTAAATTTTAGAGATGAAGATATAGTCCGATCCCGATCGTGAGATCGGTTTAGATGTGCAGCAGCCATTGGCTGCTGCAGCAGCCAATGGCTGCTGCCAAAGGCTGGGCCGTCTAATTAACATGCACCACATGTTCTCAGTAGGATTAGATGTGGATAAATATGTGTCCACAGAACTTCACCTTGGCCTTTATTTTTTAGGTTTAGGTGAATGGGAAAAAATCTTGCTATATGCTGGAAACTCCTGTATAAGTAGTCCACTCGTATTTACTGCGTTAGGAAAAATCTACTTAAATACTCTTCCAGGACAATCAGCAGGAAACTTTAGTTTTAGTACAAAAGCTACGGCAGTTACTAAGAATACTTATAATAGTTATCAAAATTTACCTTTAATTTCTGAACATGTACCTAAACCTAATAAAGTTACAAATCTTAATGATAATGAATTTGGTTATTTTTTAGCAGGTCTAATTGAAGGAAATGGTTGGTTTGGTGATAATGAATTGCATATTATTTTTGCTGAAAACGATATATCATTGGCTTATTTAATTAAAAATCGAATTGGACATGGTAAAGTGTACAGCCTTTGGCTGAAAAAAGACAAAAAAGCAGTAGGATATATTTGTAAAAATAAAAAAGGTCTGTCTATTATTTTATCTTTAATAAATGGTAAATTGGTAAGTAAACCTAAATATGAGCAATTAATTAAACATAATTATAGCCAGCTGGCTGAAAATTTTAACTATACAATAATTCCACCTTTAAATAAATTTACGCTAGATAATTATTGGTTAGCAGGTTTGACTCAAGCTGATGGATGTTTTTACATTAATGTAGTAAAAAGTAAAACACAAAAAACAGGATTTAGTGTAAATTTAGAATTTTCTATAAAACAAAACGATGCTGTTCCTTTAAAACTTTTATACGATACATTTAAATTGGGTAATATTTCTCAATATAGCAGTGGAGCTGCAGCCAGCCAAAAGGCTGGGTGCGGTTGGTGTTACAAAAGTTCAGGATTTAAAACAGCTGCACAATTAATTAATTATTTTGATACATTCAATATATTTGCAGGTAAATATAACAATTACTTAAAATTTAGAAAAGTGTATATTATGATAACTCAAGGTAAACATTTAGAAGATAAAGGTATAATTAAAATAAAAAGTATTGCTACTAAAGGATCCTCAGAGACAAGTACGCAAGAAGCTTAATAGATATTACCTATCTGCTTACAGCCTTATCCCTCCCCCCCATAGGCTTACAGCACCCGCCTAATGGCTGGTGCTGATCCTCAAAGGCAGGGTGGAGCGGCAATAGCCTAAGAATATTTATTATAGCTAAGATACTGTCCATTTTTATTATTAAAAAGACAAGAGCTTACTTCACAGCTGCTACTATGGTTATTGCAGTACCTACAGGTATAAAAATTTGGGCGACCGTTCGAGTGTATGCGGAATTGTTGCCATTAAGAGCAAACAGTAAAGTGGAATTTACTGAAGATCATAGTGCTTACTCCGATGCAGTGATGCTAGTAGGACAAAAGCCTGCACTAAAAGGAATCATGAGGGCACAAGCTGACGCAAATTCAATTTGCTGGCCCAAGATAGATTTCAAGATCATCGGATGTATAAGGATGAGGTTGAATTACCAAAACTCAAGTAATTTCGGGAGTGATCACGCCTATCTATGGATTCAGCTTCTACATAGATATCTTAGTTCCTTGAAGGTGAAAATTTACTTCAAAGGCCATTCCTTAACTAAGACGTTACTAAACGCATTTAGGACAGGTTACAAAAGAGTCTCCTTATTCATCAAACCAAGAGTCGCATATGCTACCGGTGAAGTCTCTCATTCTTCGAAGAGAGATGGCAGAGGGTTCGTAGTACCAATCTTACAAGTTGGAAAGGGACCTAAACACTTTACTAGACCCAGCCCATGGCTAGGACAAGTAAGGTCATACGTAACTAGAAGCGGAATGAAGAATCTGGCACCTGTACAGGAGCAACCGGAAATACCGAAAGGATTACGAATTCTAGCTAAACATTGGCAGATTTGTCATCAAAACCCTGACAAAGTATTCTATGACTTAAGAGGAATACTAAAACAAGAATCAATATGGTTTGCTGCCTACCTAAAGCTGAAAAACAATAAGGGAGCTAAAACACCTGAGCCAGATGAAGATATCATTGACTCATTAACCAAAACTAGAATTCTAGAAGTGAGAGAGGCAGTACTACAAAATAAATTCTCATGGATTGGGGTGAGAGAAATCATGATACCTAAACCTGGAAAACCCGGGAAATTTAGACCCTTAGGTATACCATCTATTAACGATAGACTTGTTCAAGAAGTAATCCGAACAATCATAGAACCTATCTACGAACTAAACTTCAGCAATCTTTCACACGGATTCAGACCCAATAGAGGTTGTCATACGGCCTTAAAATGGATGAATACCAATATGAAAGATTCGATATGGTTTATAGAAGGGGATATCAAAAGCTATTTTCCATCGATAGATCATAAAATCCTTATGAATATCCTGGAAAGAAGAATCCAGGACCCTACAATACTAAGACTTATCCGATCTGGACTTAAGGCCAAGGTCTTTCAAAAGGACCAAACCTTCTACAAGCCAGAAGTAGGAACTCCACAAGGAGGTATACTGAGTCCTTTACTATCTAACATCTACCTAAATGAACTAGATCAGTATATGAACACGCTAATTGAACAATATCAAGGTAGCGTGTTACCAAGCAACAGGAAGAAAAATCCTGTGGCCAACAAATTACTAAGATTTGGCTCAAAGAGCGAATACTATAAACTGAGAATCCCTAGTAGGATACCTAATGAAGTCAGCTACAGAAACTGTAAATACATCAGATATGCTGACGATTTCGTTATTGGTGCACTAGGACCTAGAAGCATGGCCGTAGAGATAAGGGACAAAGTAAAGGAATTCCTAAAAACCGAGCTAAACGTTGAACTTAGCCTAGAGAAAACTAAGATCACTCACATTACAGAGGGTATAGAATTCCTAGGTTACATTTTCAGCAGAAGACAACTTTTCGTTAAACAATCTTATGGAGGTAACATTGTTACTCGAAAGATGACAATCCCTACACTTGATGTGAATATGAAAAGGGTGATAGCTCGACTATCCGAAGCAAACTTTTGCAACGGAGATGGGAAACCCATACCTGCATTCCGATTCTTACGACTACCACAGTCTGAAACCAACATTAAGGTAAACTATATCTTAAGAGGTCTTAGCGAGTGGTGGTCAATAGCCGGAAATAGGAGACAAGCTCTAGCTAGAGTGGGGTATATCATAAGGTACTCTATCGCGAAAATGTATGCCGCCAAATTCAAACTTGGAACTGTGGCTAAAATTTTCAAAATAGCCGGTAATAACCTAAGTAAACCTATCGGAGTCAAAGTCAAGTCAGTGATAGGAGCAGATGAAAAAGATACTCCCCAAGGCCAAAAGAAAAAGCTGACAGGAATTCTGGATACCACAAAATACCCAAACCAAAAGGAAACAAACTTAAACCTAGCTAGACACCAGAGTACCTTAAGGCACTTCAAAAGAGAGAAAGCTTGGAGAAATTCATTGAAGTAATATGAGGTATGAGAGGAGTGACAGCGAAGAATCCTTTAGCAGCAATGGCATGGAGACTGGAAAACACAATATCAAGTCAAGGAGCGCCTTGCGCCATCTGTGGATCATTCAAAGATGTACAGCCTTTGGCTGCATCATGTGAGAGCCTTGAAAGATATAGCAAAATCGGAGAACGCTGTACATAAACATATGATAGCAATTCAACGAAGACAAATTCCAGTATGTAGAGAACATCATCTAGCACTGCACAAGGGTAACTGGGCTAATAAACCAATGAAAATCGCCAATGAAACCAAGTAACGTTGGAGAGCCGTGTGATGGGTAACTATCTCGCACGGTTCGGTGGGAGCTCGAGCATATATATCGAGACTAATAATACAAATTAGTGATATATACTGTGTCGTTCGACCCAATTCTCTTGGTTAGCTACATTATATGGAGGTAGCTTAAGATATAACACACCATTATTATTCGTGTTAGGATTCTTAGCTTTATTCACTATCGGTGGGTTAACTGGAGTAGTATTATCTAATGCTTCATTAGATATTGCATTTCACGATACCTTTTATAAATTGGCAAATATTCCACTATTATCAGTTACTGGTTTAGCTTTAATCGCTCCTAAACAATTATCTCAAGATAACTTAGCAGCATTTACTGTAGGTTTAATTGATGGGGATGGTTCACTACAAGTGAACCATTGGCGACGAACATCATTACAATATCGTTTAATTGTAAAATTAGCCCACAAACCTTGTAATTTAGAAATGCTAAGTCGAATTGCAGCAGTATACGGGGGAAAAGTTCGAGTAGTTTCAAATAAACGTAAAGCAGCTGCAGGAGTAGAAACTTTACAATGGACTATTGATGATTCTTACAAAATTAAAACAGTAATTGTACCATTACTAACACAATACCCTCCATTAACCAGTCGAGTAGCTCTTCAATTAGCTTTCGTAATTAAAGCACTTAATGGTATGACATTGAATGAATACTTTGACTCAATCAAAGGAAAATATGACGATCGAGCAAGTCTTATTTCTCCTGTTTCAGCTAATAACTATCCATCTTACTTTGGATCTTGGTTAGCAGGATTTATTGAAGCAGAAGGATCATTCTCTATTCGAAATACTAAAAATGTTATTACATTTTCAGTTTCACAATTAAACGATTTATATTTAATTGAAGCTATTCGAGCTTTTTTTGATCAAAACCATTTAACTATTTCTGCTAAAACTCAAAAATCTGGTAAAATCCTATATGAATTATCTGTAGGGTCATTAGCAGGTATTACTGCTGTAATTAAACACTGTCAACCTTTACTACAAGGGTACAAATATGTGCAATTAGCAGAATTTGTACACAAAGTAAAAGCACTTGACAATCTTCGAGAACTTTTCTGGTATAAACAAAAATAATTGTCATTATGTGTCGTGTTGTCATAACACTGTGGGAGATATAAGGCTATGCTCCCGGTATTAAATTTAATTAATGCTAACGGTGGAAAACTTATGATTGTTCAATCTAGCCTTTGGCCATAAATGCAGAACACACTACGGATCATAAGAAAATACCGTGGGAACCTTTTTTGCTTGGCTTCTACCTAAAAAGGTAGAAGCAATAAAAAAGGACTCCGTAGAGGCCACACGTGTTAGCAATGTATAATAGATTACTATTAGCCCTATATACATTGTAAGATATGGTCCGATCCTACTCGTGAGAGTAGTGCTTTAACTTTTCCATGTTACAGCCTCTGGCTGCAGCCTATGGCTGCAAGGTCTCCATGGAAATGATTTAATATATTGACATATTACGTAGTTGCTCACTTCCACTACGTGCTATCAATGGGAGCTGTATTCGCATTATTTGCAGGTTTCTACTACTGGACACCTAAAATTGTAGGAAGAACAATAAATGATTTCCTAGGTAAAATCCACTTCTGGACATTATTCGTTGGGGTTAAAGAAATAATTCAGATTTGGATAAGCCAGCTAAAGCAGGCCTATAGCGGGTTAAAATGGGTAGGTATAGGTATAGGTTTACAGCCTTTGGCAGCTACTACTAACCTACTAACCTGCTACTACTTAATTTCATACATCACTATTAGATTGTTAAGCAAGCCTATTTCTTTAAATGAAATAATAAATAGAGATTTAAAGGATACAGAAAATAACAATATTGATGATGATACTTTAGATAATAAGTTAAATAGTTTGCCAACACCTAAATCACCAAACCCAAATAAAGGTAAAAATAAGCTAATATTCGAAAAATTAAATAATATTCAAGCAGAAGCTAAATTTATAGATCTTAAAGAATCTAAATTAGATATTCTATTAAATACTAAAGATAAAGCTGGTGTTTATATGTTTTTTAATTTAATGAATGGTAACTGTTATATTGGTAGTAGTGTAAATTTAGCTAGAAGATTTAGAATACATTTGAGTAGTGTGAATTCAGTAAATTTACCTTTACCTTTAGCCATTAATAAGTATGGTCCTAATAATTTTGTATTTTTAATTTTACAATATTGTGATAGAGAAGAAGATATTTGTTTAGGGTTAGAACAACATTACATTGACTTATATAAACCTAAATATAATATATTAAAATTAGCAGGTTCTTCACAAGGATTTAAACATTCTCCTGAAACTATAGCTAAGTTAAAAAAAATGCATACTGGTAAATTACATCCAAGATTCAATACTAAAGCATCTGAACAACAAAAATTGTTAACTAGTTTAGCTTTAAAAATTTACTTACTTGAACACGGTCATCATAATAAAGGTAAAAAAGGTAAATTAGCACCACAATATGGCATAGGAGGAACAAAAATAATTATGAAAAGCGAAAGTGGAGAAGTACTATCATTTCCTTCTATTAATGCTACTAGACAACATTTTAGAGTTAGATTTTCTACTATTTCTTCTAATGTAAACCAAAATAAACCTATTTTAATTAAAGGAATAAAGTGGTTTGTACACTCTGAGACATAATTTATTGCCTAGTAGTAGCCATAAGCTAGCTAGTAGTAGTAGCCGCAGCCATTAGGCTGCTGCTACGCTATCACCTAGGCCAGCGTAAGCTGTAAGCTACAACTATCCTAAGATGTGTTAGAGAAGTTAATTCAATTAGCCCCCAAACTATTAAAATTTGTAAACAACATTCTATATGCTAGAAACTCCTAAAGCTTAGTCTACCAAAAAAAATTGGTAACAATGACGTAAGATATTACAATGGACAATTAGCAGGAAACCAAATTGTATATCCAGTGCAAGAGTAGGATCCTCAGAGACTACACGAATGTGATTTTTAGAGGCTAGGGTGGGCATGTTTAGATAAACCTGCCAAGCCTAGCCTCTAAAAATTAAGAAATAGTCCAACCTTATTAGAAATATTAAGGATAAATTGTAACTTAACATTCTTCCCTCAACACTTCTTAGGTCAATCGCTAGGCCCTTAAAATCGGTAACGGTTTTATTAGCATGCTTCTATATGCTGGAATATCCTAAAGCTCTTGATACTTTGTAAAGTAAAAATTCAAGAGATATTACAATGGACAATCAGCAGGTAACCAACGACATTAATAGTCTAGTAGGACCTCAGAGACTACACGAAGCAAATCCTATCAAGGATTAAGATATAGTCCATTCCCTTTTGAAAAAAAGGGTGTCTAATCAAAGACAAATCTAGAACTTTGAAAAGAATTAAAAGCGAAAATTATATTCTACTTCAAATACTGGGAAAGATTCAAATAGTAGGCCTAGCCTACCTAATTTTCCTGAAGATCCTGATAATGAAAACTCTGATGACTCCGAACAAAAAGAGGAGGTAGATCAATCAAGATTAATTACAGTTAAATCTCCAGGAGTTCAATTTAAACAAAATTTCCCAGTTGACATAACTAGATTGCCAACTAAACCTGTAATGGTTTATAATAATTCCTTAGACGATCGAAACTTAATTACATCATTATATAGAGATGTTACTGGTATATATCTTTGGCATAATTTAGTAAACGGTAAACAGTATATAGGTAGTGGTTATAAATTAAGTGTAAGATTAGCTCATTACTATTACCCTTCACGTTTATTATCTAACAGACATATAACCCAATCTATTATGAAATATGGACACGATAACTTTAGTGTTATAATCTTAGAAATTTGTGGTAAATCTGGAACTTTAACTAAATCAGATTATTTATCAAGAGAACAATATTATATTGATCTTTATAATCCTGAGTTAAATCTAAATCCTAGAGCAGATTCTTCATTAGGATTTAAACATAGTGAAGAGTCAAAAAGACTTATGTCTGAATATAGAAAAGGTAAGTCATTAAGTAAAGAGACTAAAAATAAACTAAGTGAATTATTTTCAGGCCCTCTAAATCCATTTTATGGCTATAAACATTTACCTATTACGATTACTAAAATGAAAGAATCTAAATTGGGTGAAAATAATCCTATGTTTGGTCGATTAAAATCTCCAGAATTTATTGAGCAACAATTTAAAGATAAGAGCGGGGAAAATAATCCAATGTTTGGTAAAAAACATTCCTCAGAAACTCTAGCTAAAATAAAAAAGAGAATTTATGTTTATGATGCTGTGACTAAAGAATTAATTAAAGTTTATTCTGGTACAGTAGAAGCAAAAAAAGATCTAAAAATAGGTTATGATACACTTAAGAGATGTTCTCAAACTCATGAATCTTATAAAGGTATGATTTTTAGTAAAGAGGAATTGTCTTTTGATTAGAAAATCAGCTAGCCGGTATGCCAAGAAGAATACCTGATTATCCAGATGCATTTAGTGGATGGAATGCTGTATCTAGTTTTGGATCATTAGTATCTGTAATTGCTACAATCTTATTTGGTTATATCATTTACGATATCTTTGCTAACCAACCTGCTTCAAGTAATAATCCTTGGGCTGTGGCATCTTACTTTACTAGTGAAAGTCTATTCAATGAAAATGAAAGTCAAACAAGTAATACATTAGAATGGACATTAGCTAGCCCTATCCCATTCCACGCATTTAAAATGCTACCAGCACAATCTTAATTTTATTAAAAATTAAATTGAAATTAATCAATTACAAGTCTGTATACTAGAAATTAAACACTGCTAGCATTGAGCCACAGGCTGCAAAAAAAAAAAAAACAAAATTTGAATATTACCCCCTAGTAGCCTGTGTCTACCAAAGGCTGCTGCTAGCGTATTTATTATTATTATATGTAATCTTTATTACAGCAGCCATATAAAAGGCTTTAAATGTTATTTATTAGCACCAGCCATTGGCTGGTGCAGCAGTAGCCGCAGCAGCCTAAAGGCTGCTGCGGCTTTTCTAATTCTTGAGCTTAAAATACTCAAAGTTTAAACATCAAGCTAAAAATTAAGTATAATAATTAATTTAACCTATTTAAATATATAAATTAACAAAGTCTCTCCTTATTGTAGCCTTTGGCTATTAAGTAAAAAAAATTATATTTTTTTTTAGGTCTAGCTGCTACTATCTCTAGCGCTTTAACTAGCCAAGTCTAATACATCTAAGGCTATACAGCCTTTGGTGATAGTAATTATCAAATAAAATGTAATACAGCACCAGCAGCAGCCTTTGGCTGCTGCTGCAGCCTTTGGTGCGATCCCACAGGCTGGAGCTACACCCTAGCCAAAGGCAAGGGTGTAGCCACAAGCACCCTGCAGCACCCTGTAGGGTGCAGCAGCAGCAGCCATAGGCTGGTGCTGCAGGGTGCTAAAACATGTAAAATAGCAGCGGCAGCCTAAGGACGCGGGCGCTGCAGCTAGATAAGCCTAATGCGGATACTAGACCAGTTTAAAGTTAGGCCAAATATAAGGACTGATAATAAGAGTTGCAGTACAGAGAATAGGCTGCTACAATAAGATTATCAAAATAAAGATAATCAATAAAAAATTTACAATAAAAATGATAACTTTATTAATATTAATACCTATAATAGGTAGTTTAATAATTCTACCTATGTCAAATAATATAGAGAGTCAAAATCAAATGAAAAAAATAGCTTTGACAACATCTCTAATTAATTTCTTTATTTCATTATTTATTTGGTATCAATTTGATTCTAGTCAAACACAATATCAATTTGTAGTTTCAGTTTCATCAGAATTTAATCCAGCTGCAGCAGCAGCCTTTGGCTGCTGCTGCGGAAACTTTTGTAATTTAAATTTTGGTATAGATGGTATATCTTTATATTTTGTATTATTAACTACATTTGTAACACCTGTAGCATTATTATCTAATTATACAAATATAACTAAAAATCTAAAATTCTTTTTAATTTCATTCTTATTATTAGAAACATTACAAATATGTGCTTTTGTATCATTAGATTTATTATTATTCTATATCTTCTTCGAAAGTGTATTACCAATATTATTTATAGTAATTGTAATATTTGGACACGGTAATGATAGATTTAGATCAGCATTCTTATTTTTCTTATATACATTAGCTGGTAGTTTACCTATGTTATTATGTATATTAATGATATATAACTATATAGGTTCAACAGATTTCCAATTAATTTCATTATATTCTATTAGTTTAGAAAGTCAAAAAATTTTATGGGTAGGATTCTTCTTAGCTTTTGCAGTTAAAACTCCATTATATCCATTTATAATTTGGTTACCTAAAGCTCACGCTGATTCACCATTAGCTGGATCAATAATACTAGCTGCTACAATCTTAAAATTAGCTACATATGGTTATTTGAGAGTATTAATTAATTTTTTACCAGATGCAACAAATTACTTTAATCCATTAGTACAAACTATAGCTATAATAGCTATAATATATGCTAGTTTCTCTACTATCATACAACAAGATACAAAAAGATTAATTGCTTATAGTAGTATTGCACACATGGGTGTTGTTGTTTTAGGTATATTCTCTAATACAATACAAGGTATTGAAGGTGGAATATTATTAGCTTTAGGTCACGGATTTGTATCACCAGCTCTATTTATATGTGTTGGAGGTATAATTTATGATAGAACTGGGAAAAGAATTATTAATTATATTAGAGGATTAGCTACATATATGCCAGTGTTTACTATATTATTCTTCATTTTCACTTTATGTAATACAGGTATACCTTTAAGTTTAAACTTTTTAGGTGAACAGTTATCTTTAATTGGAATATGGCAACAAAATCCTATAATTGCTTGCTTAGGTGCAACTGGAATTGTTTTATCTGCTTGTTACTCTATATTCTTGTATAATAGATTATCTTATGGTAACTTATCTCCTTCTTTACCACCTCTAGCTAAAGATATTAATAGAAGAGAATATTATCTTTTAATTAGTTTATTAATACCTACTGTAGTTTTCGGTATATTACCTAATGTAATTTTAACTTCTTTACATACTGCTACATCTGCTTTACTTTATACTGTAGCTTAATTAAGCTTAATTTAATATATTAGCAGCCTAGCCAAAGGCTAGGCTGCTATAGCAAAGCAAAAAAAAATTAGCAGCAGCCTAGCCTAGTAGCCTTTGGCTATGGCAAGGCTAGGCTGGGCGGCTACAACACAATATATACTACTATATGTAGCTTATAAGTTAAATATTTAATAGCCGCAGCAGCCTTTGTAGCTGCTACAGCCATTGGCTGTAGCCTTTGGCTACTGCTGCCGCTGCTACTAGATGCAGCCCAGCCTTTGGCAGGGCTGCTATAAAGTATACCCCCTCCCTGCTTTAAGCTGAATTTTTATTTTTAATAGCCAGCCAAAGGCTGCAGCAGCCTATGACAGCCTCTGGCTGCTGCAGCCTTTAGGCTGCGGCTGCTACTCTAGTTTTATTAGCCTCTTGTCAGCCAAAGGCCGGCGGCTCCCATATCATATTCTCCAATTTAGTGTAACCCCTGCCTGTGGTAGCCGCAGCAGCCTTTGGCTGCTGCGGCTACTGCTATTAACAAGAAACAAATCCATAGAATGTTTAAACATCCTGCCTTAAGTATATATGTTTTTATAATTGAAATTAATATTAATAATATTATTTGTATAGCTAATCTTCCTCCAGCCTATGGCTGGAGGGCTATTTTTAGATTAATACAATACCAGCACCCTAGCCAAAGGCTAGGGTGCAGCAGCCAAAGGCTGCTGCAGCAGCAGCCATAGGCTGCTGCTGGTGCTAAAACCAGAATAGCTAGCAGCTAGTAGCCGCCTTTGGCTTGTAGCAGCCTAGCCAAAGGCTAGGCTGCTACAAGGGTGAGCTTTACAAATAATAACAAAAAAAAATATTGTAATCATAAAAATTAAGGTCACTAATTCTTGGTTAAACCTACTAATCTTAATCTTTTTTCTAGCCTTGCCTTGCCAAAGGCTAGGCTGCTGCAGCCGCAGCCAAAGGCTGCAGCAGCCGGCCAGCAGCCAAAGGCTGCTGCTGGTAGCAGCAGCAGCAGCCTAAAGGCTGCTGCTGCTACTGCTGTAATTAATTTTTAATTAATTTCAAATAAGATTAGTCTTTGCCTGTTATTTGATTAACTATGCTAATAGATTAGCTATATTATAGCCAAAGGCTATAATTTATAAATTATAGCCAAAGGCTATAATTTTATATGTAGGCATCCACTAAATGTGGCTAGCTTATATTTATTTAATCTTTATGCTTCTCTGTCTTTGTTCAGCCTTAGCAGCCTTTTGGCTGCTAAGGCTGCAGCGGCCCTTTGGCTGAGCTCCGGTCTTTGGCTGCTGGCCAGCAGCCTTTGGCCGCTGCTGAGATTAATAATAAAGCTAGGTTTATTAACTTTAAAATAAAAAATGACAACAATATTTGTAAATATGTTAGCTTTTGCAACATTATTATCTAGTGTATTCTCTATTACATCAAAAAACCCTGTAATTTCAGTAATCTTCTTAATTTCTACTTTTGTATCTGGTGCTGGATATTTAATCTTAATAGGAATAAATTTTGTAGGTATATCATATATTATAGTATATGTTGGAGCTATAGCAGTTTTATTTTTATTCGTAATTATGATGATTAATATTAAATTAACTGATATTTTAGAAACAGGTAGTCAATATACTAAAAACTTACCTTTAGCTATAGCAATAGGTTCTTTATTTATATTTATAATATTTAGTAGCCTATGGCTACCTTTTAACTTTAATAATGTTCCAGCTATATCTATATTCTTAGATAAAATTACTTATTTAAATACTATATTATCTGGTAGCAGTAATTTAGGTAACTGGTCTAGCCATAGCCAAAGGCTACTACTAGTAGCCTTTGGCAATATTGATTTAATTAATTCTATTAGCCAGCTGGCTACTAATAGTAATTTAGCTCCTATTTTTACTAGTCAAAGTAGTGATGTAATTATTACAGATTTCCAACAAATAGAATCTTTAGGTTATAGTTTATATACTTACGGTGCTGTATTATTAATAACTTTAAGTGTAATATTACTATTAGCTATGTTTGCTACAATAGTAATATCTAAAATTAATAATGAAGTATATGCGCCTAGTACTGAGGCTAGTGTAAATTTAAACACTAATAACAATTTCCCCCAAGTACAGATAAAATAAAAAATTGAACTGAACTACAACAATGATAATACAAAAAATACAACGAATAAATAATAATATTTTTATTATATTAGCAGCTGCAGCAGCAGCGGCAGTAGCCTTTGGCTACCGCTGCTGCCGCTGCTGCAGCTGCCAAAAGGCTGCTAAGGCTGTAGCAGCCAAAGGCTGGTATAAAATACTTAACAAAATTAATTACCTGCAGCCAAATGGCTGGGTGTTAACTTGTTTTATGAATAAATATTCAGCTGATGCCTGCCTAAGCTTTAGCAAGGGTTGGAGGATGAACCGCCAGTGTTGGGAAAGGGTAGGGAAGTAGGATAAATCTTCTTTTTTTTTTTTACCTAGCCAAAGGCTATAATACAACAATTAGGAGGTGATATTACGAGTGATTCAGCACCTATAATTAAATATTTATTTTCTATAACAATATTATGTGTAATTGTATTATTATGTTTTATTAATGTGTTTGGTTATATTTTTTCTTTATATTTAATTCCTAAGTTTGAAATAGATAAACCAAAAAATTTCCTATTTTAAAAAGAATATTGAGTTTCGCCTTTGGCTGAAAAATCATCATTATTATTAATAATAATGGAAATTATTACTGGATTTACATTTTTATCTGTGGTTATTATTTTAAATGTAGTATTAATTCTATCTTTAATATAATAAATTTACTGATTTTGGCTAGTACGAGCCAGCCAAAGGCTGCAGCCAATGGCTGGTGGGAGAGGAGAATAGGAAAACACAACAGCAGCAGTAGCAGCCTAGCCAAAGGCTAGGCTGCTGTAGCCGCCAGCAGCAGCCTAGCCTTTGGCTAGGCTGCTGCCGCTGCTAAAACAACAAAAAAAACAACAAACAAACAATAAAACAATTTTACAAAATAAACCCCTTGAAAAAAATTTATAATGTTTTATGCATAGAATTAAATAGCTTCAACTCGTGATTGTTTTTAAACTGTGACATATAATCTCTAGCATAGCTAGTTATGGCAGAAGCAGCGGCAGCAGCCAAAGGCTGCTGCAGCCTTTGGCTGGCAACATTTATATTATAGTCTTTCCCTACTAAATCATCAGGCATTGAAGATTTATGTCTATTTCTATATTGCACTAAAAACTGCTCTCCTAATTGGATGATTTCCGTAATTAATCGTTTATCACATTTCAATAAAGAATCGAATTCTTGCCTTTGGCCAAAACACATGATCTTAATTAAATCGAAATCATCTCTCATACCAAATACACCATAAAGGCTATTTAGTAATATTTTAGATATTTGATTCATAGGATGATTCTTAGGATAGGCCAATCTCATTGAATATAGTTTCTCAACAAACTCTTTGAAGATATATCCAGCCTTTGGCTGGAAAGTATACCCCAGCCAGCCAAAGGCTGGCAGTATTTCAAATCTGTAGCCTAACTTCATTGCATTATCCTTTGAATGAGAGAATATTAAATCATAGTATGTACCAGCCAAAGGCAGGAGCTATAGTTCTTAAACCTGACTCAGTCTTTACGTGAGTCTGTAAAATAGGATGTTCAAGATTATCAGGAGCTTCAATTTTACAATAGAAAAACCGAAAGCATCTGGTTCAATTTTTCGGTTGTCTCCTTCAGCCAAAGGCTGTACACTTTATTTCCTGTTGGCATAGGAAAGTTTGCCATCACGTACGGATATAGTGAATTTATATCATAAGCATAAACTAATTCCTGATTTGCTGAATCATTTGAAGGAATAAACATATCTACAGCTCCTCCTGCTTAAGACATTTTAAGTTTGTCATAGTCTTCACCGTAAATCATAGGTATTGTATTCTCTTCTAGAAAATGAGTGCAGAATACCCTTCTAGCATGTGATGAGATAGTTGGATGTTCATTGATATTGATGCTAAACTCATCGAACAATAGTTGATTAAATTTCTTAATTACTTGATAAAGTGCGATACAGTCATTAACACAGTATTTGATTGCTTCATATCCCAGCTATGTTTATGGCTTTCGCAATAGCTGTTATATTCTTCTAAAGATATACCATCAAAGTATCTTAATGCTGGAACTTTACCATCATAACTAAGGTTATGATTATTGGTAAATTTATAAGGGAAAAGTGATTTCTGTGCGTTAGTATCGATTGAATTGGACAATTTCTTTAAACTGGCTAGTAGTATTTGATAGCTGTCTCTGAAGTCTAGTATAGCCTTTGGCTGAATAATTACTATTAGGTTTAAAATATTCAAGTTGAAGCCTTTGGCGCCTTTGGCTGAATAATTCTTCCAGCCTTTGGCTGTTAATCAAAGGTTTTATTTTTCCTATCTTAGAAAGATACTTTAATAAGAAAATACCATCAAAATTAGATAGGTTGTGAATGTATACTTTATGTCTGTTATATTTAGCTCTGCAAAGTGATAAGATTGCATCTAGCCAAAGGCTAAACATTTCATTAACAGATGAATAATCGCTCAAGAAGAAGCTTAATGATTTATTTCCATCAAAGAATGAAATTAAATAAGGTTTATGAACGTTATTGATAACTCTTGTAGCCGCAGCAGCGGCAGCAGCCGGCCTTTGGCTGGTAGCAGCCTAGCCAAAGGCTAGGCTGCTACTGCTGCCGCTGCAATATCAAGAGTAAGGAATTTCTCATTGAATGTGCGACTTTTTCTAGTTTTCTTAATGAATTTTGTTGGTTTAGAAACACGGGTAATAGCAGCAGCAGTAGCCAAAGGCTACCGCACCAGCCATAGGCTGCTGCTATAATGAACATCAACCATACTTAATTTGTTGGTTTGATGGCACCGGCCAGCTGCAGCCAAAGACCGGAGCTCAGCCAAAGGGCCGCTGCTGGTGCAAAAAAGGCTAGGGTGTCAATAGGGGCTAGTAGCCGCAGCAGCAGCCTTTGGCTGCTGCCGCTGCTAGTATTTTTTTTTTTTATTAAAACTAAAAGAGTATCAATTAATAGCAGCCAAAGGCTGCACCCGGGTGCAGCAGCCTTTGGCTGCTACAAAATTAGTAGCAGTCTTGCCTGTGGCTAGGCTGCACCCGGTCCAGCTAGAAGCACCCAGCCAAAAGGCTGGGAGCAGCAGCCTTTTTTTGCCTAAGGAGCTGCAGCCTAGCCACAGGCAAGGGTGGGTGGTGCTATTACTATAAAGGTTTTAGTAGATCTTTTATTATAATATAAGTTATAGTAGCCGCCAACAGGCTGCAGCCTTTGGCTGCGGTCAGTTAAATATAAACATTTTATAGTATAATGTAAAAGCGAGTATAGTTAAATTGGTATAATCTCTGCCTTCCAAGTTGAGGTTGTCAGTTCGAACCTGGCTACTCGTAATTAAAAAAAAAAAATTTTTTTTTTTAATATTCAGCCAATAACCTGAGCCGCTAATATCTTTGTTGCCTTTGGCTACAGTACATAAAACTAATTTAAGGGTGTTAATACAGCACCCGCAGCCAAAAGGCGGCTGCGGGTGCTGTAGCTTATAATTAGGTTTTATAGCCTTTGGCTACAAACAATACAGCCTCAATATCTCATTAATAATATAATAGCACCCGCAGCCAAAAGGCGGCTGCAGCCTTAGCCTTTGGCTACTGCAGCTGCCTATGACTGGTGCGGCAAGGCTACAAAATCAAGATTATTATATAAGCTTAAAATAAGCAGAGATAGTTCTAGTAAAGTACAGTTACAGCCTTTGGCTGAAAAGTTAAAATTAGAACCTATAAAAAATATAATAAATATAATGCCACAACTAATACCATTTTATTTCTTTAATCAATTAGTATTTGCATTTGCTGTTTTATTCTCTATAATTTTTGTTTTCTCAAAATATATTTTACCTTCATTTACTTTCCAACAAGTTATAAGATTATATATAACTAAATTAAGTAAAAAAAATTAGCACCACCCACCCTTGTAGCAGCCTAGCCTTTGGCTAGGCTGCTACAAGCCAAAGGCGGCTACTAGCTGCTATAAGAGGTTGCTGCAAAAGAGGCTGCTGCAGCCTTAGCCTTTGGCTACTGCTGCAGCAGCAGCCAAAGGCCGATGCTGCCGCTGGTGCTGCAGCCTATGGCTGCAGCCATTGGCTGGTGCAGCCAATAATAAAAATTTAACCTCAGGTTAAATTTAAAATTAAATAGCAATGCTACTGCTGGCGAGTATAGCAGAATTTAATTATAATTTACCCCCAGCCTTGCCTTTGGCTGCAAAAGGGTGGTCTAGTCCTAGTCTTGCCTTTGGCAAAAAAATTCTAAGCTTGGCTAACTGGTCTATTTAATTAAGTTATATTAAATTGTAGGCTATAATATTACAAATTTAAAACAAAAAACAAATTTTTACTAGCCCAGCCTTTGGCAGGCAACACAATATTTAATTAATTAAAAAATAAATTAAAACGAATTACAACCAA
>JAEUWL010000250.1:0-10068 GCA_018524415.1 Podaxis rugospora | reverse complement strand
GAGGGGTGCAACACATAAGTTGAAGCCAAGGCCTCATCTACCTTGGTCTGCAAACATCCGCTCCTGTCTGCTTGCAGTCCGCCCCTGTCCGGAGTCTGCTACCTTAACACCTTAATAGTGTTGCAACCTCAGAGAACAGATGGACCAGTGACACATTATGCACTGAATGGTTCAAGAGGAGTTTTATTCCTCAGGCAATGAAGAAAAACAAAACTGGAAAGAAGATCCTTCTCATATTTGATAGACATAGGTCCTACATCACAAATGATATGATTCAGCTCACAATTGAAAACCATGTTGAATTATACTGCTTACCACCACATACAATGCACAAGCTTCAGCTACTCAACATTAGGATTTTCAGACTACTTCAAAGAGTATAGACAGAACAATATGACAGCTACCTGGTGAAGACAGGGCATGGAATACAGAAACAGCACATAATTTGGGAATACATGGATGCATGGAAACAGTTATTTATTAAAGCAACTATCCTTCAGGCATGGCAGAAATGTGGTATCTGAGGCAGCAGAGAGGCAGACTGGGTACCTGGTATGAATGTGTTCAGCAAAAAGGATTTTGTCCCAAGCCTAAACACATCCACCAATGCTGGTATTCCAGACTCTTTTCCCATGGAACTGCCATATGATTTTGAGTCCTGGGACATTAGTGAAGAGCAAGAAGGAAGTGCATATGATTGTTTTATGAGGACCTGGGAGAATGACAATGACAATGATAATGCTGATTCTGACAATGGAGTGGCTGGCAGGGATGGGTTAGTTAATGATGAATTTGATAGAGATACACCCAGTGATCAGGATGAAGAGAGATTGGTAGATGATGACAAGGAAGATGAAGATGATGAAGATGAAGACATTGCTGAGACAGCAGTTTTTCTAGCCATATTAGCTCCATCAACTGCAGCTCCATTTGGTGCACCATCCTCTCGTATCAATAACACACCCAACTCAGTAACACCAAGCTCTTATTCTGCAACTCCCTCCTTATACAACTTCCCTCAATGTTCCTGGGACTCAATGGCATCAAAATAGCTTGATAGCCTCCTTTGCCTGGTACCTCCATCAGCAAGCAGAGATGCACTAGCTTGACATAGTGGCCTGACAATCATGCTGAGACACATGCTATTTGAGTCCAACAAGAGCTACAAGAGCTCAAAGCTCAGCAAAATGTGAAGATGAATAGAAAGAAATGTACTATTAGGGTCCATGCAGAATTAGTGACAGGTGCTGAGGCAAGAGTGTACTATGCAGCTGCAGAGGAAGCAAAAAGGGCAAAGGAGCTGAGGAAGGCTGAGGTAAGGGCACAGAAGAAGGCAAGGGAAGCAGAAATGCCAGCCTACTGAGTAGAGATCCTATCAGACCAGACACATGTATTCTCAGGAGTACTGGTGACAAAGAGAAAACATGAGCTGGGTGATATCCTCACTGTGCTTGGACTTCCCACCAATGATATGAAAAACAACTTGGTTGAATGTATTCAAGACTATTTCAATGACCCATGCAATACTGAAACAAAAGCAAATCCATGTTTCACTGCAATCACTGGCCTGTTCAATTGTTCTTGTCATCCTGTGGATACCCCTCCTGTTAATGTCAGCCCATGTCAGCCCCAGATACCATCCTTGCCTAGTTTCTCCTCACTTGCTGGTCCCTCTCGACCTCCCTTACAATGGTTGGCACCAGAGCATGTGTACCAGCCATATTCCATACCTCAATCCCATAACTCTCACTTTGCTCAATACTATGCACATCCACCACCTGGAATTTATAATAATAACTTTATACCTTAATTACTATGTATCTACCCTCAATACACAATACATCGTTTGTCCGCCTTGTGTCTCTCCGTATGTGCTGAGGTTTGGAGTCTGACAGCTGGATGTGACGTTGTGTGACAATCCTTTCAAACTCCTGATCATTTTCAAGTTGCTTCCATCAAAGAAGCTCCGACACCACCCCCCATTGCCTAAAAACAAAAACAAAAATATACCGCAGTAGCCAGCTCAGATTTACATGACCTGGTGAAGTTTGGAGCCTGAGCGATCACTTGCCATGGAGGAACTCGCTCGGGCGTCAAAAGGTTTCAAACTCCTGATCAATGATAGTAGTATCACGAGGGTAGGGCTTCAGGGACTTTCAGGGCTGATTGCATCATTCCGGCTTCGAGCATGTCAGCAAATGATCCGAAGAGTTTAAGAGGGTTGGATATCCGAAATAAGTATTACATCAAAATAACAGCTATGGTAAACATAGTTAAGGAATCATACGGATATAAACTAGGATAAATCAATAAATGATAATGTGGTATAAGCTTTCACATTATAGTGCAAGTCGAGTTCGGGTCCAGACCCAACTCCTGTAGTTCTTCTATGCTCGCTTCCTTTTCGTTGGCCTTGAGTTTCTCTTTGGCCTCGAGTGGGAACCAATCTTGCATAAAATTCATCAGTGCCCAATCGACATTCGCTAATGTTGCACAATCATCAATCATAGCTATGTTGGTGGATTGCTTAGTCACTCACATCGGTTGGCGACTAATACCGAAGGTGCCCGGCACATGGGACAGTTGCCTTTGCCTTGTTTCTGCATCTTGACTAGACAGCGTACACAGAAGAGGTGCCCACAGTCGAGCCTTATTGGTTTGAACGCGATGCTTGTGCATATTAGGCATGAGTAGTCGTCTAGATGTGGAATCACTGGAAGCAGGGTCTCGCCAATGGCTTGTACAAGGACGCGGGGGAGGGAGAAGGAGCGAAATTGAGGTAACAAAGCGAGTTGTGGGGGAGCGTCACTCAAAGAGCTGTCAGATGGTGGGGGGAGAGGGAGAGCAGTCCGTTTTGTGTGTTTCTTTAGGATTTTGCGGGCGGCCTCAGAATTTGCAAGCTGGAACTGCGGACTGTATTAGATTATGCTGGAGGGTAATGGCAGTGTTTGACACACACCTTTTTGAGGTTTAGAATAAAGACGTTTAGTTGGAGGAAGGTTTCCAATGCAGGACGGCTTTGTTTGAGCTTGAATTTACCATAAGCCGCCAACCCTCTTTGAGTGACCTGCTTTGCGAACAGCTGCAGCCGACGTTCGCTTTCTTCGACGCTCCGCTCTCCCCGGTCATGTTCGTGCACACTCTCAAAGACTTCCGCCTCGGTGTATAGCTGGAATATCTCTCTCCAAGAATACAGGTCGCTCTGTAGTTTTCCCAGTGAGGGGGCCGCTGCATGATTTCTTTTTTACGACTCAGCATACCTTGGTTAAGCTACCAGCCTGCACTTGAACACTTCCAGCGTGCTCCCGTAGAGGCGAATGTGGATGGAACCGCCCACCTAGCACCGAGTGAGATGAACTCGCGGGCCGAGCGGAATCGGCGATTGTCCGTGACAATGTCTTTAGCGAGTCGAGGAATTCGTTTTGGAGAGATTTGAGGTGTGTGGACATGTGTTCGAGGGTCGAGTATAGCAGTTCAAAGAACTGACTATCAGATACGAGAGGTATAATGACCTCATGGGATTCCGAAGCGGAATTGCTATCAGCGGATGATTGTGATCTCATAAATAAAGTTGATCAGGCTCAGAGCGGGTGATCGGATATGCGTGAAGACATACTCTAATCCTGCCCTCTGCAATGTCCATAGCAGGCTGTCGCCGGGTGGGACAAGTGAGTTCTCATTCGCCCCGATTGGCTCTGGTTCATCCTCGTCGCTAACACTTGTATCACCCTCACGTCCTTCCTGTCCCTCTTTCTCCTGCATCCCACCACGTACCAGGTTGCTCGTCTCGCCCAAAGATTCCAACGATATTCGGAGGCGTGGTTCTATTTTAGAGGAATCTTCGTTAAACTCATACACGACCTTAGGAAACCCTGCGCGGCCGCTCAGAGCAAGAGCTTCTTCAATATTTAGGTGCACACGACCACTATTTGACAGTGGTACAGAGTTGCCATCGTCCTCGGAAAGCTGAAGAGGAGCGAACGAATGGGTGTCTTGTGCTTCGAGAAGCTCGTGCAGCACGGCCGGACTCAGCCCGAGGGAGGATAGCTCCTTCACAATTTGGTTGATGATTTTTTTGAGCTGACTCCGGGGGTAATGGTAAGTAGGCTGTTCGGCTACGAGAATAATAACAGATATACTTGGCGATATTGGATGGCATTTTCCTGGAGTTCTGGAGGGAGGTTCTCTAGGAGCTGGGTGTATGTTTTCGAGAAGTGCATGGTGTGGGGGGTAGAAACATCAATAAAAGGATTGCTGTGAGCCGTTGAATAGAATTGGTCACTTGACCTTGCTCACAGTCCTTTCGGCACCCATTCACTATTTCCGACATACTCGGAACTGTTTCTGTAAACGTCAAATTAGGCGATTGAGGCACTAAGGCTGGCCTGATGCACAACTAAGGGACACTATTAGACGCCGAAGCTTTCTTCTCCCATACATTGGCGATGAACCTTGGATGATGCCCTGTCGTAGTACATCAATGGCAAGATGGCCGAGCGGTCAAGGCGTGGGACTCAAGCGTAGCTTACCTGTAATCGCGGGTTTCTCATCACCGAATGGTGGCGTGGGTTCAAGTCCCACTCTTGTCAACACTTTTTGAGTTTGAAATTGAAGGAATCTTTTATAGTGATATGTAAACAAATTTATCTGCTTGCCAGGTTGGTCTTTTGTAATATTTTGCTTCATTAGATGGATGAGTTGTGTAGGATGGATTGGGAAGGGAAAAGGTTGTATTTCTTCACCTATGACATTAAGTCCCATGGACAATGTTTCTCCTTGGAGATCTCAAGAATTTTGTTGTCAAAGAATGCATGTTTGGCTTTCTTGTGACATATCTGAAGGTTGTCCAATTTTGCTTAGTCTTATGTGTATTGAACATGCAGAGAGTGTCAGAGCATTAATAGTTCTACCAGATCTAGAATATCAACATATCTTGGCTTTGATAGTGTTATAGTTCCATTCTTCTGTTACAATAGAAGGAATGAAGGACACAAACTTATTGATGTTGTCTGGACACTTGAAATAGTGGGAATGGCCTTGATGTGTTTCATTCAGTCATAAAGAAAGAGGGCTTCTTCTTCCAAAGCCTTAGGGATGGTGCATTTGATTATAATGGGATAAGCAACTGATAGGAGAGGGATGTGAGTGTAAAGTGGGATATGATCAGATTTACATCTCAAATCATGTATGTATGAGTGTGGGTGTAGGGAGATCATCCAGAGATACTATGTACATAAGATTTATAATAGTCAGTGACTTGTTATTATTGTTGGGAAAGTGTATCAATGAGAAGTTGGACAGGGAGGATCTTGTATGACTGATGGTGTCCATTATATTGGATAGCAAATCAGCACATTGTATTAGGATCCCATTCTGGTGATTACATATTGAAATCTCCTCTTGTATAGAGGATGTTGTTGGGAAAAGAGGATATACATGACTCTAAATAGTCTATGGATGACAAGTCTTTGGATTTGACATAGCAATTGAGAAAATATTAAAGAAATTTTCATCTAACTATTCTTAGTAGAATTAGACTTTTTTCTGGTTCTGGGTCAATCTCCAAGTCAAGCTTTGTTACCTGAAGAAGATTGGTAAAGTAGAAAACTTCTTTATGATATCTTGCAGTAAATATACAGTGGCATGCAAAAAGATTGCAGGTCACATGCTTCATCAGACCCTGAAATGTCGATCCCGATGACACCGAAAGCTCACTCATAACTTCATCCGAGAATCTACATGTAGTTACTTTATGGCATGTATTACATACTGTGAATATATGGTGAGAAAATTTGTAAAAAAAAGCGTACAAGCTTCAATTAATCTGAGATACTAAAAAAATGAAAAGTATGTCTCAAAAACAATGCAATAAAATGTTCAGGAAGTATCAGGAAAACTCAGTACTTAGTATACCAACCCCTCACCTTCGAGAGAGTAAACACACGAAGTGGGAGGGACTTGTACAGCTGCCGTATGTAATTCCGATTGATCCCTTTCCACTCCTCCTGCAGGGCAGTCCATAGCTCCTCTAGGTTTGAAGGACGCTGTAAGCGTGATTGGACCCTGTGGTCTAGCTCGTCCCAGACATGCTCAATTATATTCATATCTGGAGATTGGCCAGGCCAGGGCAGAACATTGATGTGATGGTCCTGGAACCATTTTGTAGCAAGCTTGGAAGTATGTTTGGGATCCCTATCTTGCTGGAATATGATACATCGATTGGGAGGAAAGTGATCAGAGATTGTTCCCAGGAAAGAGGTCTCCAGAATATGACAATATTGAGGAGCCTTCATTTGTCCCTCGACTCGGTGTAGCCTGCCAACCCCATTCCAAGTGATGCATCCCCAGACCATTAAATTTCCTCCTCCATGCTTTACTGTTCCTGTGACATTCCTGGGTAATAATGCTTCCCCATCCCTTCTTTGGCAGTATTTCTTCCCATCTGAGCCAAAAAGATTGAATTTCGACTTATCAGAAAAGCACACCTTTTTCCAGAAGGAAAGGGGCTTCCTGAGATGTGTCATCGCCCAAATTCATCATGATTTAATATGGCCCAGGGTCAAAAGTGGCTTCTTTCTCCTTAGTGGACCTTTGAGCCTGATCCAAAGAAATATCCTTCTAACTGTAGTTGGATGTAATTTTGAGAATAGCTCTCATTGGACATTAGTTGTGTCTCAGCATTTCCCAGATTTGATCAAGCACTCAGCCCTGTGCTCATCATAGGGAGTCGAGACACAATGCCTCCCTGGAATTGGAGCCTTGACATAAAAGTCAGGATTCTTCCCTTGTATATCAAGTTTTTTGAAGTTACAAGAGGCAGTGGTTGCACCAATGCCAAGGATATTTCCAATTTCAATGAAGGTCTGGTTTTCTATCCTCTGAAGATGGTAAATACATGGCTTCTTTGTTGGAGTGCACTGGGAGAGTGTGTTTAGAGTAAGCTGGGGTAAAAAGTAAAGTTTTCTTTGGGCTTTGTGCTTTAGTATACTTGCTTAAAGATGACAACTTTTCTGTGAAATTCTATATGACATCTTTCTCCACATTTTTTCATAATTTATTGCATCATTTTGAGTATTTATCAATACATTGTATTCTACAGGGTCCTACAAGGGTCCTACAAGCTACGAAATATGTTTACTTTGAGATGTGTCGTCGTTTGGCCAACATTGGTTCGATGATTACACTGTGACACATGACCTGCAATACTTTTGCACACCACTATAATTAGATACCTTGCCTATAGGTATATAAGCTGTCAATACTAACAAGTAGAAAGCATTTTTTTCTACTTGGTTAGGTGGAGACCTGAATAGAAGTCTTTATCAACTGTAAGTGATATGATTTAAGTTACTCTTATAATCTTTATCACTCTCTAAGTTGTTTAAGAGTTTTATTGAGAAAGTTGGCCTATTGTGCCACCACATTGACATTATCTTGAATGTGTTTGCCTTACATTGTAAGTCATTGTATAAAGGTAGCTTATCTAGGAGTGTAAACATGGTCCCATGTTTACGACTGTTACACTGATAAATGACTGACGATCAATGCTTGTACTGATCTTATGACGATGACTAATTATAACTATCCTCTCTTCATAGGGGATATAAAAGCTGTCATCTCTCAAACAAGATGGGCATTCTTCCTTTCCCCTGTGTTTCTCACTTGCTTCACTCTTCATATATGTGTGTACACATACAAAACTAACCAAGACTTCAAGTCTGTTCATTTTGTGTGATTGTGAGTCTTATCCTTTATCTAGTGAAGCTCCCACAGACACTACTGTGGGCTTACACTTTTTTTTGAACCCACTTGAAGTCTACAATGCCCATTGAATGCCAAGCTGGGTAATGAAGACCACATTCCCAGACCTAAGAACTGTCTTCAGCTTTTACGCAATCAGGATACTTCATCCTCTGTAGTACACAAGAAGTCTCCTTTAATACAATCCATAGATATGTATAGGGCTTCTTGCAGACTGAAATAGCTTCACATAATACCAGTATCAATCACAGCTATTTGTTATGGACTTCACTTTCTGCCCATTGGACTCTCAAAACCTTGGTTACAACCCAGGTTCTGTGGATCCTATTCAGTTTAACCTCATCTCTGTCTCTGTTGGGCAGCTCCCCTCTAGTAGGGCTGTACTTCATTCTATTTGCCTCTAACATTCCTTCCAATCAGAATTCCTGTCTGAGTTTCATTCCTCTTTCCATTTATCCATGGCTATTCCTTGTTCCCATGATTATCATTGCCTATCCAGGTCTTACCTGCTTATCTGATGTTTCACCTCTGACCCTGTCTGATCAGGTGACCAGATGCCTTGCAGATGGTCTCCTCACCCTCATGAATACCATTGCGGATATCAACTCACATGTTGATCTTGTCCTCTTCAAGCAGTTAAGAATGATAGCACCTAGTCACTACTCTCTGGACTTTATCCTGACCAACAGTATATAAGTAGAACTATAGCCATCTGTACTAGTCAGTCAGAATATCAACTTAGGACTTTCTCCCTCTGATCCCTTGCCCGCTACAGCCCCATCCCTGTCCAGGTCTGTCTTGTCTTCATCCGATTCTGTCCACTCCCATCCAACGAGCTTGTAGATTGGCCAAGTGAGGCCACTACAGTCCCCAAGGGGTGCAACACATAAGTTGAAGCCAGGGCCTCACCTATCCTTGGTCCATGAACATTTGCCCTGTCTGCTCACAGTCCACCCCTGTCCAGAGTCTGCTGCCTTAACACTATTGCATCACATTCAGCAATAGACTAGCACCCACTTTACCCAGGCAATGATTCACAACCTTGGTCAGGTAATATATCTTGACCATGGTAGCAACCCTTGTCTGGTATCTAGCCTGAACAAGGAAGTGGTGATTATTCATGTTAATGGGATTCATAGATGATATGTACAGTTCTGCAAATGTAGGAATACTCTCTCCATTTATTTGCAGCTGATGCTTACACAACAGTTCCTGGCTTCTATCAAAAAACTGTCAATCTACATTTACATTTCAACTCAAGGCTTTCCACCAACACTCACTCAGCTCAAAGATAATGCCCTATGACTTCTTCAATGCACTCAAGAAGCTCACAGATCTAGTTTCCCCACCAGATGTTGAGGTGAGCATTTCAATTTTGTCCAGTGCTTGGGTCCTGACTTAAACCATGATAAGACTGATATAAAGAACTTATAGCAGTTATGCACATTGGTGTCACTTGGCTGAACTTCTTCACTCAGGCAGGAAACACAAGATTGACAGCAAATTTCTATGTCAATGACTGAAATGCCTTATTATTTGATATCATGCTTGTCCTGAGGTAGGCTTCAATGTTTCTTTTGAGAAATTGGCAAAGCTTTGAAATGCAACACATAAGTGATCTATCTAGCTGTTTAGTTGATCCCTTGCTAACAGTTGGGCAGACACATGCTAACCCTATACCTAGTAATTTTCACTTACACCAAAAGAACAAAAATCATGATCTGGATGACATTCCCCTGAATGAGGGGAATATATTTTGTCAATATCAATGAGTTTCAACAGTTCCTGGAATGCTTTGATGAAGAGGGCACTCATGTGAGCACTAAATATCATACTGGTGACTTCTACTAATAACATACTGTAGGAATCAACCTGCTTGAAGCTCAAGGCAATACCTCAACAAGGGATGATTAAATTCATGAACACTGTATTCAGTGGTGTAGTACCTGTTCAGTATGTTTGACATGGGTTTTATCAACTACAAGGCACTGTTGATCTTGTCTGAGGAGAATCATACATTCATTGATACACCAGTATTGGAGTATATCTAATATACATCAAATTCAAGATATGTATGCATGGACTTTGCTCTTGCCAGTGCCCTCTGGCCAGAAGTGTTACATCAATGATGGATCATGCTCAGTTATGACATCTGGTGCCAATATTCAATAAATCTGAAGAAACAGATAGAACACCTGTTTCCTTGACTGAATCAAGCTATCTCAGTAGATAATTTATACATACTAGGATCTTGTTAAGGAGGCAAACTCCGGACAGGGGTGGACCGCGAGCGGACAGGAGCGGACG
>JAEUWL010000251.1:0-10152 GCA_018524415.1 Podaxis rugospora | reverse complement strand
GTAGGTGGCAATCGACGACTGCCATCTCACCACTCACTGAGCATGGCAATCGACGATTGCCATCTCACCACTTACTGAGCATGGCAATCGTCGATTGCCGTCTCACATCTCACAGAGGGATTGCCATGTCTGGGAGTGGAGGGGACAGTCCCAGAGGTAGCATTCGTTGATTGCCAGTGGAGGGAATGGTCCTGTTTATGCTGGGTGTTGCTGTACAATGCCTTTGGGACGTCCCCTCCACTCAGAGACATCCTCATCCAACTCTCTCTATGATCTATTCCCTGTTCTTTTCTAACCCATCGGACAGTCTTCTGTGCCTCTGCAGTTCTCCATAAGTGCACTCTGTCTTTTTATAAGTCTCTCTGTATGTCTCTCCCTGCATGTTCCTATATTCCTCCCTCAGCATCCTAGGATTTCTCCCTGGCAGCTGTAGGAAATGAGTCCCTACCATCCCCCTCAAAGTGTCCTAGGATTCGTCCTCCCTAGGGACCCTAGGGAATGATACCCTACGAGTGCCCATAACCCCTAAGGAAATGAGTCCCTACCATCCCCCTCAAAGTGTCCTAGGATTTCTCCTCCCTGGCAGCTGTAGGAAATGAGTCCCTACCATCCCCCTCAAAGTGTCCTAGGATTCGTCCTCCCTAGGGACCCTAGGGAATGATACCCTACGAGTGCCCATAACCCCTAAGGAAATGAGTCCCTACCATCCCCCTCAAAGTGTCCTAGGATTTCTCCTCCCTGGCAGCTGTAGGAAATGAGTCCCTACCATCCCCCTCAAAGTGTCCTAGGATTCGTCCTCCCTAGGGACCCTAGGGAATGATACCCTACGAGTGCCCATAACCCCTAAGGAAATGAGTCCCTACCATCCCCCTCAAAGTGTCCTAGGATTTCTCCTCCCTGGCAGCTGTAGGAAATGAGTCCCTACCATCCCCCTCAAAGTGTCCTAGGATTCGTCCTCCCTAGGGACCCTAGGGAATGATACCCTACGAGTGCCCATAACCCCTAAGGAAATGAGTCCCTACCATCCCCCTCAAAGTGTCCTAGGATTTCTCCTCCCTGGCAGCTGTAGGAAATGAGTCCCTACCATCCCCCTCAAAGTGTCCTAGGATTTCTCCTCCCTAGCAGCTGTAGGAAATGAGTCCCTACCATCCCCCTCAAAGTGTCCTAGGATTTCTCCTCCCTAGCAGCTGTAGGAAATGAGTCCCTACCATCCCCCTCAAAGTGTCCTAGGATTTCTCCTCCCTAGCAGCTGTAGGAAATGAGTCCCTACCATCCCCCTCAAAGTGTCCTAGGATTTCTCCTCCCTAGCAGCTGTAGGAAATGAGTCCCTACCATCCCCCTCAAAGTGTCCTAGGATTTCTCCTCCCTAGCAGCTGTAGGAAATGAGTCCCTACCATCCCCCTCAAAGTGTCCTAGGATTCGTCCTCCCTAGGGACCCTAGGGAATGATACCCTACGAGTGCCCATAACCTCAAGTGTCAACTTACCAACAGATCTCACAACAGTAGCTTACAACCTTCTTTCCATCTTTATCTCGTTCTTCTTCTGTCCAGCATGCACGAATATCATTGGTTCGTTCATCTCGACCCCGGTGGTTATACTTTGGCTAGTTCAGTTCAGTGTTATTAGACCAAAAAAAGTGACCAAAGAGTTTATAATACATACAACAGGTTTATTCTTGTCATTAGAAGCTTCATCTTCATTGACATCTTCAACCTCATCCAGCTCAGTCTCATCCTCTTCATCCTCATCCATCACACTATCTTCACCCTCAGAAGAGCTGTCAACAATTTTTGCCTTTGTAGTCTTCAATGTCTTCTTGCCAATCTCTTGACTAGGGCCAGAGTCAGCTCGCTTGCATTTTCCTGCTGTCACTGACACTAGAGGCAGAGACAGAAACATTGAGCATGAAATGTGAAACTGGTCAGTATAAAATCACTTAAGAAAGAAATAACAACATACTATATGTGGTCTTAGAAGCCTCTCCTACAGAAGCTGGGGCTTCAGTGGTTCTCAAAGTGACTGGTTCTGAAGTAAGAAAAGGTCAGGATTGATACATGAGAAAGAACTCATAGATGAGATACTGACCTTTAGCTGACTCAGTGGTCTTTTTGGTTGGTTTGTGCTAGCTATGGGGTTTCATACCAAAACCTGCCATGCCTACAAAGGTCCCATGAGTTAATGACAACATCCTGAGTCAGAATTTGTCTTACCTTCTGAAAAGAATGGATGGATGGGATCTCCATCCCCTTGGACCTTCCATATAGGCACACAGTGATGCTGACTTGCAATCTGATATGCTAGCTGGTGGTCCTTGAGTCCAGGTGGTGTTGGCTTGGGATTGTCAGCATCTATGTTGTTGTTGATGCTGGTGCTGCTTGTTGTTGGGTGAGGAGAGTCAGCACTAGGGAAAAAGTGCCACTTAATCTCTGATGGGTCCTTGAGAGTTCCATCAGAATTAAGTGCACAGTTATTGTTGGACATTGTAAGTCTTAAGTGTCAAGGTGAACATTTAGAGAAGGAAAAAAAAAAAGATGCTGATGTGGCCATGTTATCTGGAGAGTCCCATGCTTCCTAAATTGGACACATATTCACACCCTGTGCCATACTCTCAAGCCCAACAACTTCAGGCTATTTGGCTGTGTTCAGATGCATTTGAATGTGTTTGAACAGTATTCATACCCTCAGCATTTTGCTGAACCATGAACTGAACATCCTCTCAGCCCATGAACCTGAACTCGAACTGGACTGAACTTTCATGTTCAGTTCAGGAGGTTCAGGTTCGAACTGAAGTTCAGAACCAAACTTCGGCACCTCTAATATGAAATACCGACCCAGCGTCTGGTCAAACAACCATTCAGTGTTAGATATGCTGTGATCCTCCTGCTTTAGATCTCCTCTTAAGCAACAATGGCCCTTCACATAGTCAACCTACAGTGTAGTGAGTGACTTGCTCCAGCGAAGCCATACAACGTAACGAGTGTGACAGGAACAGTGGGCCCACTGGCTGTACAATGGGTTTAGACAGGTAAACAGGCACCATGGTTCCAGCACCAGGAGTGAGCCAGAAGCTGACTGGCTCTTCACTCTGAGAAGAGAAGTGGGAGGTCGGGAAAACATGTTCACAAATAAGAAGAGTAATTACATGCAAAACATTACAGTCAAGAGATTCTGTACATAATGATTATATCAGTCAGTGAATGTCGCATAGTCATCTGGCCCCAGATAGTTGTCAAAGTCGGCCGCAGTGTAAGGCCCCGGTGCCCTCGTTGTGCTGGATAGACCGGCCTCCATGTCGTCGTCAGAGTCCGGCATGATTAGGAGAATATGGTGAATATCTGTCACATCTGGGACAGACAGACCATCACTAGAATCTTTAGATGTCTGAGTCACATGGGAAAAAAGTAAAAGTGTATTGTAACATACCAGCATCCAGCAAATTATTGGTTACTTGGGTGGGGGAACTTTCAGTATTGGAGGATATCTCTAAAAGTGCCCTATGGATATCTGCAGCTAGGTGTCAGGTTTGTGAGGTGAACCAGGTAAAAACAAAGTGAGAGAGGGTGGTTTACTGGCATTAGGCATATCGGGTTGCGAGTTGGAGTGGGAGCTTTCATCATTGGATGAGATAGCCAAAAGAGCCTAGTGAACAGCTGTAAACAAGATTGTAAGTTATAAGGAAGGAAGAGAGAGCAAGTGGAGGAGATAACAAACTGGCAACCAGCACAGCATGAGCCGAGCCGGCATGAGAACTGTCATCATCTGGAGACATATCCAGTAAGGCCTGATGAATGCGTGCAATGGAAGGGACAGAAACTTCGCTGCTGGAACAGTGAGATTTGGGAGAGGTATCGGCTGCAGCATCAATGGCACCAAAGGTATGGGAAGATGTTGGCGAGACACTTGATGAGTCACTTGTGGCACATGTGTGGAGGGCAGTAAGAATAACAGAGAGTGAAGGTAGTGACAGTTGGGCTGAGCCAGCACTTGCATGGACACTGGCATGGGCGCCGGGAGTGATGGGCGCATGGACTTGAGCATCAGCACCAGCATCAGGAACATTGATTGTGGCCAGATCTGCATCAGGCAAGGATGGGGGAAACCAACCAACAGAAGTTGAGGCATAGTGGCACAGAGGCTGGAGGCAGAAATGATCTGGGACATCAGTAGATGCAAGTTCTGGCAAGGGAGAGGCCACATTGATGGACAAATCAGGGGCTGGTGCCGGGGTGCCTGAGTGAGAAGGTTGGCCAGAATTTGTGCCAGTGAAGCGTCCCCAAGGCAGGAAAGCATCATAGCCAGTGTGTGGAATTTGAAAATTGTTGTCGCCGGCACGCTGTATCCAGGAGATATTGTTGGCAGTCAGGTCAACTCCCCAGGTCTATTTGAGGGATGGGTGTTGTGTGACACAATCTCTCTTGGCTTCAGAATATTCCTGGATAAACCTAATGAGGTCTTGCTTAGATACCTTGAGAGGAGCCTTTCCTTTGACCTTGGAAGACCATTTGTGCCCAGTAGCCGGAATTGATGCCAAAGGTGCTCCTGCTGGCATCGATTGTGATGTTGAAGACTCAGGGATGGTGCCCCATGCCTCATATCCCCGGGCAGAGTATTCGGCTTCTTTGCTGACGGCCTGTTCATACAATTGGTTGAAGCCAGATACATGACACATCGTTAACTGCCACTTTTCCTGGTGTTCAGTACTGACGTGCCAGATGCAATGTTGCAATACCTGGAGGTGCCGAAGGGCATCCATTGCTACCCCCCGGTAAAGAGTGCATGTCCTGCAACTCAGTGGTATATGAGCTGCGGGAATCTCATCAGCATGGCCTGTGAGGTCAGAGAGAGGTGCCAGTTTGCCATGTTCCTTTGCAAGTTGTTCCTGGTGAAACAACAGGCACTCCGGCAACGATGTGAAGTCGAGGAAGAGTGAGTCCGGAGGTGACTGCCTCTTTTGCCACCAGTCCTTTAAGTATTTGGTTACCGTGCTGAGTGGGAAGGGGATAATATCACTGGCATCCAAGATGTGTTGAAGGTGCTGGTCAAATGCCAGTGACTGTTCCCAGTAGTTGATGGCTGTGGCAAGAGCACGGATCACTGCTGGAACTGACACTACCTGACCACCCCTGATGGCTTCCAGTCCAAACCAGGACATCACAAAGTACTGTATTCACATCAACTAACAGATCACATGGTAATTCAGTGATAATGTTGAACTCACATATTCCTTGATAAGGCCTTTTTCAAGCCATTCTGCCCTTTCATAATCTCTTGTATTTTGCCTGTGAAGTAGGATGGCATGTAAGCGAGATTCAAAGTATTGTATAAGTAGCCTTGAGTCAAGGTCAGCCAGTGATTGTGTTTCGGTGGGCTGGGGAACAGAAGACATGGGAGCAGGAAGCAAAGATGGATGAGATTGATTCAGGATAAGCACGATGACATAATGAAAAGCTATATAAGCTTGTCCACAGCATTATCAATGGGTCCAAAGTCAAGTGCCGGAACATAGGATTACATATCGGTCATTGGTTTGAGCAAATGTAGCATCAGCTTTGTGGGCCATGCCTTGCCACATTGCCGATTGACGTGCGGCATAGGCTGCCAGTCCCGGAGATACCACCGACACCTTCCTACTTTCCCAGAGGGACCTGTTGAAAAGAAAGAAATGAACTACCCACTCCATTTCATACTGGACAAGTGTTACTTCTTCTTCCCAACGCATTTTCCTAGCTCGCGCATGTAAATAATGGACCCTTTGAACTGCCAGATAGATGAGACATAATGCCGAGACACACATAAAGCAGCGATCGCTGGACTTACATTTGCGGACAGCAGCAGGGGAGGCTGAACTGGCACCTGGCCCATTTTGCCATATCCAGGAAAGGCGGATTGTGGTTGAACCTGGCCGGTTTGGGTCAAGCAATGCTGTGCTAGCTTTTACATCCTTCCGTGCAAGTGGCTGAAATGCTGCCTGTGTCGCCAGATCTGGTTGGAGACATAAGAGTGCTGATTGGCACTTGTTGTATGACTGGCAATGAAATGAAATCTTCTTGTCAAGTTTTGATATCTCCACATGTGAGCATGTTTTAAGGCTCTTCCGAGGAGCAACACGAATTACATGGGAATATTGGAACGATTTTTCTGCGATCAATTGCCGAAGTGCAGAGAGATGCCAGTTAGCCCTTTCCTTGCGCAAGGCAAGTTCAAGCTCTCTATACGTATCTTGCAGAGCCCTGCTCGTTGAGGGCATTGGGATTGGCAATGTTGAGGCTGATGATCAAGCAGGTGAGAAGGGTATTGCTGGTGCTGGATCTGCTCTATGGGCACTTTCACCATCTGTCTCTTCTTCAGCATTATTGTCTTCAATGACATCAAGTGGTGGGACCTCCTCCATATTTGGGTCAATGTCATAGGTATGTCTGGGTTGACTGGTGACCTTGTGTTGCATTTGCTCAAGTGTAGCAAGCTGTACATGGAGAGCCTCTGACATTTGATGGAGCTCCTCAGATGTAGTTCCCTGAGCTATGTCCTAGAAATGGTCCAAGATATATTGTAATTCGGTTCTGCAATGCCTGAGCACATTTCCTAAAATAGCTACTAGGGTTGCCACTTACTGTTTCTCTTCAGTATCAAGGACCATCTCAAGCCACTGTTCAGTGTCTGTACTCCCTGGGTTTGGGTCTTGGATCACTGGACTGGTAGAGGCTGGCACACTTTCGGCATGTAGTATGTCCATTGCTGCCAGGTTATCGAACTGGCACTGCTCGGCTTTGGCAATATCCCATTCCCATATTGCCTGGTCCTCTAGTCAGGTAGATGCAGCAATTTTTAAGAAATAAGTCCCTGAGTCAAGTAACATCGCTGATGCCTCCTGGTGATGATTGCACAGTACTGTGACTAATATGAACTGTAAATATATTGTCGGCACTTGGTGCAAAAAAGTTTACACCTATCGCCAAAAGCTTTTTGAAATTTGAGTCATTTGCATAATCATCAATTGTCTTGGCACGAGTGGCCAGAGTTGCCATCCACACCATGGGGGTGATTGCATTGAGATTTGACCACAGCATTTCAAGAATCTCCCCAACTGTTACACCTGTAAATGGGATGAACAATGTCACATACCGGAAGAGGCATTCTTCCTTGTGGCCATGGACATGGAACATGCCAATGCCCCTATCAAGCTTTAGCTGATCCGGCAATAAATGCCCAATGCGATCTTGGAGATGAATGAAATACTGGCAGGCAATATCATAGATTAGCATAGCACCTTGTTCCAGGTCTATATTTGTGGTCTTTAGTGCCTGTAAGAGCACCCAGTCAATGTTTTTTTGCTGTTCACCCTTGAAGAGGTCGGCAATGGCATTCGGCACAAAACACCTATGCTGGGCACATGCAATGCCCACAATGCCCATTATATCGCATGCCTTAGAGCCATGCATTGCGAGGTCAACTGCATGAAATTTGGCCTGACACAGTGCTTTCTGTTTTAAAGCATCAATCACAAGACATCACCCCACCAGCACTACTGCCCCAGCACACAGAGAGTGGGCATGCACAGTAAGTTGCTCCACAGCTGCCTCCAAAAATTTTTGATACTGTTCACAGGTGGAAAACATTCCTGTCCCCTCGGAAAGCCATATATCCAACATGTATGTCTGCTGAACGTGATCTGCTTTCATGTTGCTGTCAGCAACAAAGAACTGCCAGTACACCCAGCTGAAGTGAAGTTAAGGCTGGTGAGTAACATGTATCAAGAATACCCTCA
Organism: Podaxis rugospora; assembly: GCA_018524415.1. Classification (NCBI taxonomy): domain Eukaryota; kingdom Fungi; phylum Basidiomycota; class Agaricomycetes; order Agaricales; family Agaricaceae; genus Podaxis; species Podaxis rugospora. The sequence continues at coordinate 2,385 of JAEUWL010000251.1, read as the reverse complement.
CTGTTGGGGATCTTCCTTCCAATTTTCAGCCAGGTTGATGCCAGGTTGAGGGCATGCCGGACAAAATATTGCAAGCTCACCCGGCACTTCCTGTGCCTGTATGCCGGATTTATGACCATGGCCGGCCCATTTCTTCTTTTTCAACCACCGCCAAAGTCTTGACATTCGAAGTAGCTCCTGGTACAAATTAGGCATTTTGGATGGTTCCATTGGGAATGTGAGACAACAAAGCTTTTGGAAGTATTGATAAGCCGATGCTTTACATTCCAAGTTTGAGAGCCGAAAGTCATCAAGTACGGCTGTTGTAAAGAGCATATGATAACGGCTGAATATTGTTGGAACCAATCGGCAATACATGAGATCAGCATGTACTATTGGCACCATGGCATGAGCATGTCACCAATGCCTAGTGATGAATTCTGTTAATGTGCACAATCCAGACATAGTGGTTGTTGAAGGCATCATATCTCAGGGCTTCCGATCAAAGATCTATTGCCAGGCATGCAGGGTTGAGATATTCGCCAATATCTTCTAGGTCGGCCGCCTTCTCATCTAGGTCTTCCCACCCTGGCTCGTTATCATTCCCTTCTGTGAAGTCCATTGGATATTCTTTGTACCAGCAGGCTTTCGGCATCTCAGGTGGAATGCTGGTTCCAAGCCATCTTGCCAATACTCCCTGCTCCTCTTCATCCTTTTCTCATTGTAGCTGCTCCAAAATCTCAGTCTGGCTAGAAAGACACTTAGCAGCATTCAATGCTGAGCGATGGGGCACCAAAATGTATGTGCCAACTTCCCACAGTGCCACTGGACGAAAGTACATGCAGGTCTAACACTCCACATTGTGCAGAGGACTTTCATGGTAAGTCTCTCGCATGCAAAGGTGACACAGCAATTGGGGTAGTGTGCAATCTTTGCATTGCCATATTCTATGCTGGTTGGCCAGACATCGCATACATGATCCATCATTTGGCAATGCTTCCTACACAAGTATGGATGCTAATAGCTCGTTTGAATGCTGGCAAAACTGCTCCATCCACATTTGTTGCTGCAATATATGTATGGTTACAGATTTGCTGGAGGATCTCTTAACTGTGTATGCACCTTATTCATAGATGGTTCATCCGGCAACTGCACACTGTCAAACACTGGCATATCGGCAACCCCCTGCATTATTCCCAATGTTTCTTGTTGAGGAGCTGCCTTTGGTGCAGCACTTGGTATCAGCCTCAGCACCATTTCAACCTGCCAGGTTGATGGGCCTGCTGGCATGTTTCTCACAACTGTACTGTATGTTACTACATTGATTGCTTCGTCGTCATCTTCAAACAACGTGTGATGCTTCTTGGTTCTTTGCTGCTTCTTCAGTGGCATGACATTGCATGGGGAATCATCCATGGTGCTGAGCAATGAATAGAGATAAGGGACCCATAAAATGACTATCTAAAGTTAGGCCTGATGTGCTATATACCACATGGTCTCTGCTGAATGATACATTGCCTTGTGGTCATCACCTCATGAGTGCACACATGCATGCCAGCATCAACAAACCATCAACGAACCTCCACCATGCCCACAAACAAAGCCAGAAAGTCCAGAGGTACTAAAGCTAGAGCAGGGTGCCAGTATATGCCTGAAGAGCATGCTGCTATCCATGAATTCAAGGAAGAATACCAGTCCCTGGATATGGCACTGGCTTGAGCACACTTATTCAAATCAAAAATATTACCAGCAATGTTCAATCATTGGGCAAAGAAAGGGAACACAAAGCTCACTGAGCAGGAGAAGAAAAGCTGTGCTAAGGTGAGAAAATATGTATTGAATGCATATTCACAAAAACATTGTTAATTTCTTTGAAGGAGCTTTGAAAATGGATCATCAACAATTGGCAACCATATTCAATGGTGAAGGCTGACAGAAGCACCATCCACACTACCTACATTGAGGTAGTTTTCAAGAAACACAGGGAGGCAGTAGAATCAGAACTCTGGCACATGCTGGATGTTGAAACACTTGATCTGTTGAGCCTGGAATATTTTCGAAACTGCACAAAGGCTGCAAAATTAGTATATGAGCAGATGGCTAATGAACAGAAGAAGGCAATCTGGGATGAGGTAGAGCGATTCAAACAGGAAGGAAATAATATTGAAATGCATCAAAAGTGAGTGCTGGTGATATTGCCATGTGGGAGAGACTGATGTGCCTATGTCAGATTGGCAAAAAAGAACTCATATAATCAAGTAAAACAATGGTAGAATAAATTCTGGCTGGAGATGGGAGTCTTCATGGTTACACTGTGGGGGTATATTTGCCCTGATGGAAAATTCGCCGTGGAGGTGTGAGTAGTCAGCAACAAAAGAAGTGATGTTGGCTATTGACATGTGGTTA
>JAEUWL010000005.1:0-10263 GCA_018524415.1 Podaxis rugospora | reverse complement strand
GATGCAGTACATGCTGATCTCATGTATTGCCAATTGGTTCCAACAACATTCAGCCGTTATCGTATGCTCTTTACAACAGCTGTACTTGATGACTTTCGGCTCTCAAACTTGGAATGCAAAGCATCAGCTTATCAATACTTCCAAAAGCTTCATCGTCTCACATTCCCAATGGAACCATCCAAAATGCCCAATTTGTACCAGGAGCTACTTCGAATGTCAAGACTTTGGCGGTGGTTGAAAAAGAAGAAATGGGCCGGCCATGGTCATAAATCCGGCATACAGGCACAGGAAGTGCCGGGTGAGCTTGCAATATTTTGTCCGGCATGCCCTCAACCTGGCATCAACCTGGCTGAAAATTGGAAGGAAGATCCCCAACGGTGAGGGTATTCTTGATACACGTTACTCACCAGCCTTAACTTCACTTCAGTTGGGTGTACTGGCAGTTCTTTGTTGCCAACAGCAATATGAAAGCAGATCATGTTCAGCAGACATACACATCAGATATATAGCTTTCTGAGGGGACAGGAATGTTTTCCACCCGTGAACAGTATCAAAAATTTTTGGAGGCAGCTGTGGAGCGACTTACTGTGTGTGCCCACTCTCTGTGTGCCGGGGCAGTAGTGCCGGTGGGGTGATGTCTTGCGATTGATGCTTTAAAACAGAAAGCACCATATCAGGCCAAATTTCGTGCAGTTGACCTTGCAATGCATGGCTCTAAGGCATGTGATATAACGGGCATTGTGGGCATCGCATGTACCCGGCATGGGTGTTTTGCGCCGAATGCCATTGCCGACCTCTTCAAGGGTGAACAGCAAAAAAACATTGACTGGGTGCTCTTACAGGCACTAAAGACCACAAATATAGACCTGGAACAAGGTGCTATGCTAATCTATGATATTGCCTGCCAGTATTTCATTCATCTCCAAGATCGCATCGGGCATTTATTGCCGGATCAGCTAAAGCTTGATAGGGGCATTGGCATGTTCCACGTCCACGGCCACAAGGAAGAATGCCTCTTCCGGTATGTGACGTCGTTCATCCTATTTACAGGTGTAACAGTTGGGGAGATTCTTGAAATGCTGTGGTCAAATCTCAATGCAATCACCCCCACGGTGCGGACGGCAACTCTGGCCACTCGTGCTGAGACAATTGATGATCATGCAAATGACTCAAATTTCAAAAAGCTTTTGGCAATAGGTGTAAACTTTTTTGCACCAAGTGCTGACAATATATTTACAGTTCATGTTAGTCACAGTACTGTGTGATCGTCACCAGGAGGCATCAGCGATGTCACTCGACTCAGGGACTTATTTCTTAAAAATTGCTGCATCTATCCGACCAGAGGACCAGGCAATATGGGAATGGGATATTGCCAAAGCCAAGCAGTGCCAGTTCGATAACCCGGCAGCAATGGACATACTACATGCTGAAAGTGTGCTGGCCTCTACCAGTCCAGTGATCCAAGACCCAAACCCAGGGAGTATGGACGCTGAACGGTGGCTTGAGATGGTCCTTGATACTGAAGAGAAACAGTAAGTGGCAACCCTAGTAGCTATTTTAGGAAATGTGCTCAGGCATTGCAGAACTGAATTACAATATATCTTGGACCATTTCCAGGACATAGCTCAGGGAACTACATCTGAGGAGCTCCATCAAATGTCAGAGGCTCTCCATGTGCAGCTTGCTACACTCGAGCAAATGCAACACAAGGTCACTGGTCGACCCGGACATACCTATGACATTGACCCAAATATGGAGGAGGTCCCACCGCTTGATGTCATTGAAGACAATAATGCTGAAGAAGAGACGGATGGTGAAAGGGCCCATATGGCGGATCCGGCACCAGCAATACCCTTCTCACCTGCTCGATCATTGGCCTCAACATTGCCAATCCCAATGCCCTCGACGAGCAGGGCTCTGCGAGATATGTATAGAGAGCTTGAACTTGCCTTGCACAAGGAAAGGGCTAACTGGCATCTCTCTGCACTTCGGCAATTGATCACAGAAAAATCGTTCCAATATTCCCATGTGATTCGTGTTGCTCCTCGGAAGAGCCTTCAAACATGCTCGCGTGCGGAGATATCAAAACTTGACAAGAAGATTTCATTTCATTGCCGGTCATACAACAAGTGCCGATCAGCACTCTTACATCTCCAACCGGATCCGGCGACACAGGCAGCGTTTCGGCCACTTGCACGGGAGGATGTAAAAGCTAGCACAGCATTGCTTGACCCAAACCGGCCAGGTTCAACCACAATCCGCCTTTCCTGGATATGGCAAAATGGGCCAGGTGCCAGTTCAGCCTCCCCTGCTGCTGTCCGCAAATGTAAGTCCAGCGATCGCTGCTTTATGTGTGTCTCGGCATTATGTCTCATCTATCTGGCAGTTCAAAGGGTCCATTATTTACATGCGCGAGCTAGGAAAATGCGTTGGGAAGAAGAAGTAACACTTGTCCAGTATGAAATGGAGTGGGTAGTTCATTTCTTTCTTTTCAACAGGTCCCTCTGGGAAAGTAGGAAGGTGTCGGTGGTATCTCCGGGACTGGCAGCCTATGCCGCACGTCAATCGGCAATGTGGCAAGGCATGGCCCACAAAGCTGATGCTACATTTGCTCAAACCAATGACCGATATGTAATCCTATGTTCCGGCACTTGACTTTGGACCCATTGATAATGCTGTGGACAAGCTTATATAGCTTTTCATTATGTCATCGTGCTTATCCTGAATCAATCTCATCCATCTTTGCTTCCTGCTCCCATGTCTTCTGTTCCCCAGCCCACCGAAACACAATCACTGGCTGACCTTGACTCAAGGCTACTTATACAATACTTTGAATCTCGCTTACATGCCATCCTACTTCACAGGCAAAATACAAGAGATTATGAAAGGGCAGAATGGCTTGAAAAAGGCCTTATCAAGGAATATGTGAGTTCAACATTATCACTGAATTACCATGTGATCCATTAGTTGATGTGAATACAGTACTTTGTGATGTCCTGGTTTGGACTGGAAGCCATCAGGGGTGGTCAGGTAGTGTCAGTTCCAGCAGTGATCCGTGCTCTTGCCACAGCCATCAACTACTGGGAACAGTCACTGGCATTTGACCAGCACCTTCAACACATCTTGGATGCCAGTGATATTATCCCCTTCCCACTCAGCACGGTAACCAAATACTTAAAGGACTGGTGGCAAAAGAGGCAGTCACCTCCGGACTCACTCTTCCTCGACTTCACATCGTTGCCGGAGTGCCTGTTGTTTCACCAGGAACAACTTGCAAAGGAACATGGCAAACTGGCACCTCTCTCTGACCTCACAGGCCATGCTGATGAGATTCCCGCAGCTCATATACCACTGAGTTGCAGGACATGCACTCTTTACCGGGGGGTAGCAATGGATGCCCTTCGGCACCTCCAGGTATTGCAACATTGCATCCGGCATGTTGGCACTGAACACCAGGAAAAGTGGCAGTTAACGATGCGTCGTGTATCCAGCTTCAACCAATTGTATGAACAGGCCGTCAGCAAAGAAGCCGAATACTCTGCCTGGGGATATGAGGCACGGGGCACCATCCCTGAGTCTTCGACATTGCAATCGATGCCAACACAAGCACCTTCAGCATCAATTCCGGCTACCGGGCACAAACGGTCTTCCAAGGTCAAAGGAAAGGCTCCTCTCAAGGTATCTAAGCAAGACCTCATTAGGTTTATCCGGGAATATTCTGAAGCCGAGAGAGATCATGTCGCACAACACCCGTTCCTCAAATGGACCTGGGGAGTCAACCTGACTGCCGACGATATCTCCCAGATGCAGCGTGCCGGCGACAACAATTTTCAAATTCCACACACTGGCTACGATGCTTCCCTGCCTTGGGGACACTTCACCGGCACAAATTCTGGCCAACCTTCTCACTCAGGCACCCTGGCACCAGCCCCCGATTTGTCCATTAATGTGGCCTCTCCCTTGCCGGAACTCGCATCTGCTGATGTCCCAGATCATTTCCGCCTCCAGCCACTGTGCCACTACACCTCAACTTCTGTTGGTTGGTTTCCCCCATCCTTGCCTGACGCGGATCTGGCCACAATCAATGTTCCTGATGCCAGTGCTGATGCCCAAGTTCATGCGCCCATCACTCCTGGCGCCCATGCCAGTGTCCATGCAAGTGCCGGCTTGGCCCAACTGTCACCACCTTCACCCTCTGTTATTCTCGCTGCCCTCCACACATGTGCCGCAAGTGACTCATCAAGTGTCTCGCCAACATCTCCCCGTACCTTTGGTGCCATTGATGCTGCAGCCGATACCTCTCCCAAATCTTGCAGTTCCGGCAGTGAAGTTTCTGTCCCTTCCATCGCACACATTCATCAGGCCTTACTGGATATGTCTCCGGATGACGACGGTTCTCATGCTGGCTCAGCTCATGCTATGCCAGTTGCTGGTTTGTTATCTCCTCCGCTTGCTCTCTCTTCCTTCCTCATAACTTACAATCTTGTTTACAGCTGTTCACCAGGCTCTTTTGGCTATCTCATCTGATGATGAAAGCTCCCACTCCGACTCGCAACCCGATATGCCTAATGCCGGTAAACTACTCACTTTGTTTTTACCTGGTTCACCTCACAAACCCGACACCTAGCTACAGATATCTGTAGGGCACTTTTAGAGATGTCCTCTGATGCTGAAAGTTCCCCCACCCATGTAACCGATGATTTGCCAGATGCCAGTATGTTACCATACACTTTTACTTTTTTCCCATGTGACTCAGACATCTAAAGATGCTAGTAATGGTCTGTCTGTCCCAGATGTGACAGATATTCACCATAATCTCCTAATCATGCTGGACTCTGATGACAACATGGAGGCCAGTCTATCCAGCACAATGAGGGCACTGGAGCCTTACACTGCAGCCGACTTTGACAACTATCTGGGGCTAGATGACTATGCGACATTCACTGACTGATATAATCATTATGTACAGAATCTCTTGACTGTAATGTTTTGCATGTAATTACTCTTCTTATTTGTGAACATGTTTTCCCGACCTCCCACTTCTCCTCTCAGAGTGAAGAGCCGGTCAGCTTCCGGCTCACTCCTGGTGCCGGAACCGTGGTGCCTGTTTACCCGTCTAAACCCGTTGTACAGCCAGCGGGCCCGCTGTTCCTGTCACACTCGTTACGTTGTATGGCTTCGCTGGAGCGAGTCACTCACTACACTGTAGGTTGACTATGTGCATGTGGCGGTAAATTTCCATGCCCATTTCGGCCTTTGGCCAATTTTTTTTTGGTCCGACTACGTTATTTGGCATTTTCTAGAGCAACTGTTGGCTTTTGGTGTTTTTGGTTCATTCGGAAGCTCTCATGGAATAGATTTATTTCCGATGGTTTCGCGGAATTTGTCGACTCTGCCAATGCACAACGGGAGGACGGCACGTGATTGAGCTTAGTCACAGAAATTGTGCGTCATTCTGGGGACGAAATTGCAGAAGGCTCAGGACAGCGATGAGTGTGGTCGCTCGTCTTGTGCGCAGTGCCCTCCACACAAGAATTCCACCCCGCAGAACCTTCACAACAGCTCCTACTCATCTCTTTAGGTATAGACCACCTCTCGCGGCCCCGAGATGGGTAAACACCAAGCATCCAGCAGAGGATTCCCCCGAACACGAACACGAACAACCAGACAACGACGAAAAGAAGCCGGAGGATGAGGAACACCACCAGCCGGAGGAATCTTCCTCACCAGCACCATCAGCTTCTCCAGCAACACCCTCAGATTCCAAACCTCCTTCCCAACCCTCCGACTCTTCCCCACCATCAAACTCCAACCCCGGGTCTATAGCCAAACAGTCCGTGCCCGAAAACTACCCTCAGGTCTTAGCGCTACCAATAGCGCGTCGACCATTATTTCCAGGTTTCTATAAAGCTGTTGTCGTGCGCAACCCAGCTGTGGTCGCCGCTATCAAGGACATGATGAAGCGTGGGCAGCCATACCTCGGAGCGTTCCTACTCAAGGACGAGAATACGGATAGCGACGTTATTACGGATATCAACTCGGTACACCAGGTTGGCGTGTTTGCACAGGTTACAAGCGTGTTTGCGGCCGCTGGACGGGACGGGGATGACAAAGAGGAGGGACTCACCGCGGTATTGTACCCACATCGACGTATCAAGATCACCGAACTCGTCAAGGCTGGTGGAACAACGGATACACCTAGTGCTAGTTCCGGGGCATCAGACTTGCCTACTCCACCACCTACACCGGACCCGGACGTCGGTCCTATCCAAACATCCTTCCTGCATAACCACGCGGTGTCCATCGTCAACGTGGATAACCTACAGACGCAGCCGTACAACAAGGACGACCAGTACATTCGTGCCTTTATGTCGGAAATCGTATCGGTCTTTAAAGACATTGCGCAACTCAACCCACTATTCCGTGACCAAATCACTAATTTCTCGATTAATCAAGTTGCTTCGAACGTCTTTGATGAACCGGACAAACTCGCCGATTTTGCGGCAGCCGTCTCGACAGGCGAGGTACAAGAGCTACAAGACGTACTCGAGAGCCTCGTCGTTGACGATCGTTTGCGCAAAGCGCTCTTGGTGCTGAAGAAAGAGCTGATCAATGCGCAGTTGCAGAGTAAGCTCGCACGAGATGTAGACAGCAAGATTGCGAAGCGCCAGCGTGAATATTATCTAATGGAGCAGCTGAAGGGGATCAAGAAAGAGCTTGGGATGGAAAGTGATGGGAAGGACAAGTTGATTGAGAAGTTTAGGGAGCGGGCAAAGGCGCTGAAGATGCCTGAAGGGGTGAGGAAGGTGTTTGATGAGGAATTGGCCAAGTTGCAAGGACTTGAACCTGCTGCAAGTGAGGCGAATGTGACGCGTAACTACTTGGATTGGCTGACTCAGGTATGTTCAAAACAATTTCTTGGGCTCTCCCCTTCTCAACTTGTGTCGTAGATACCATGGGGTCAACACACGCCCGAGAATTATTCCCTCACACATGCCAAACAGGTCCTCAATGAAGATCATTACGGGCTCACGGACGTCAAATCGCGCATACTCGAATTCCTCGCCGTCGGCAAGCTTCGTGGGACGGTTCAAGGCAAAATTATCTGTCTTGTCGGTCCGCCAGGTGTTGGCAAGACGAGTATTGGGAAGAGTATTGCGCGTGCGCTTGGACGGCAGTTTTTCAGGTTTAGTGTGGGCGGGCTGACGGACGTTGCGGAGATTAAGGGTCATAGGCGGACCTATGTTGGGTATGTAAATTTTACTTTTCTATGACGTGTTTGAGTTGCTGACGAAGAGCAGGGCGTTACCTGGAAAGATTATTCAGGCTCTCAAACGTGTTGGAACGGAGAACCCGCTGGTGCTCATCGATGAGGTTGACAAGATCGGGCGAGGTATCAACGGCGATCCTGCCAGTGCATTATTGGAAATGCTTGACCCGGAGCAGAACAACAGCTTCCTGGACCATTAGTACGTCCCCTACACTCGTTCCCATCTCAGTTTTTCATGTCGTGTTCTACAGCATGGATGTCCCTGTCGATCTTTCACGTGTTCTCTTTGTCTGCACTGCCAACAATCTCGACACCATCCCGGCTCCTCTACTTGATCGTATGGAGGTGCTCGAAGTTTCTGGATACGTGACGGAAGAGAAGGCCGCGATCGCGTCAAGGTATCTCGGTCCTCAGGCGAAAGAGGCGTCAGGCCTTGGGAATGCAGATGTTCAGATTGACGATGCCGCGATCGATGTTTTGATCAAGTATTATTGTCGGGAGAGTGGGGTTAGAAATCTGAAGAAGCATATTGAGAAGGTCCGTATCAAAATGTCGCTGACTGGGGAGGCGGCAGCATTAATGTCGATTTCGTCATAGATTTATCGCAAGGCTGCATTGAAATTGGTTGAGGATCTCGGGGAAGAGACGTTCCCTGAGCCTAAAGAGGCCGCCGCTGCAACTGCCGCTCCTACCTCTACACTTGTTGATGAGGACTCTACTCCCTCTTCTGCCGCTATGGAAGAACCGACGAAAACTGTCGAGTCCCAGGAACCCTTCCCTAACGAGCCTGCTCTTGAACATGCGGCTGAAGAGTCACTTGATCAACACCATGATCAAAAAGTCGTCACTACAGACGAGAGGAAGCCAATGGCAATCCCGGAGAGTGTGCATGTGAGGATTACGCCCGAAAACCTAAAAGATTATGTCGGCCCGCCGGTGTACCAGAAAGATCGGATGTATGCGACCCCACCACCGCCTGGTGTTTCAACTGGACTTGGGTATCTTGGAAATGGGAGTGGAGCTGTTATGCCTGTCGAGGCTATGGTATGTTTGTGATACCTTTTCAAAGGGCACCGGTCGGTGATCTGATGCGTTATGCGTTCGTTTGTATAGAGTATGCCTGGGAAGGGTGGTCTCCAGCTTACAGGTAAACTCGGTGAGGTCATCCGTGAGTCGGCACAGATAGGGTTGAGCTGGGTGAAGGCGCATGCGTACGAGCTTGGGATCACGCAAAGCCCGGAGGAGCAGTTCTTGACGGATAGGGATGTGCATGTGCATATGCCTGAGGGGAGTATTGGGAAGGAGGGACCTAGCGCTGGTACGGCGTTACTGAGTGCGTTTGTGTCGCTGTTTACGAGGACGAAGATTAATCCTGATATTGGTGAGTGTTTTGCACCAAAATCAATGGATTTAAACGTTGAGATGTGTGTGTGTATATTACAGCGATGACGGGAGAAATTTCACTTGTGGGTCAGGTCCTCCCCGTAGGCGGGTTGAAGGAGAAGATCCTCGCTGCGCATAGGGCAGGAATCAAAACGATCATCGCGCCCGCGGCTAACCGTGCAGATGTGGAGGAGAACGTGCCGGAGAGTGTTAAGACTGGTATCAGGTTCGTGTATGTCGAGAATGTGAGGGAGGTGTTGGAAGAGGTATTTGGAGAGCGTGAGGCTGGTCGGGAGGGGGAGCGGATAAGGAAAGCTTGGGCAGAGCGATGGAGCCAGTGATGTACTTTGATGTGTCGACATGCTAACTACTTGTTTTGTTGGGTTCTGGGGACATTTAGGTCGTTTAGTGGTTGTTTGGGGAGGGTGCCATGCGTGAGTTGTTGGGTGAACGAATGAGCCGTGTAACGAAATGGGTCGTTTGTGTTCATCTCGCTTCCGTGTTGGAATTGTACTGGGGACCTTGGCGTAGATGTGTTTGTCCCTGGTGATATTCTCCCTTTTGGTGATATCTGCCATTTTTTGAGAATTGGTGGATGATATAGATTGGGGTATGGAGTGATTTTATCTCTCATTAACACACGGTTGTTTCCTTAGCTCAGTTTAATACTAGACTATCCACTCATTAACATATGCGAGGTTTTGATGGCGTCTCCTGCGCACTCAATATGGAAATTTGAACAGCAACGAGATTTTGATGGGTCGTTCCCGCATAGGTCTGTACTGATAATTTGGTGTTCAAGCTCGAGCACACATTTTCTGCCTCATGTACAAGCTTGTAAATATGTCGTAGAGCCCCGGAATGCACCCCTGCTTCCTTCCTAACATTTACCCCCCACTATGACCAATGCTATCTGGACTTCCAATGAGGAACTTGGCCTCATTCACTTTCTTGATGAGCAAAAGGCCAATGCTGGTGATGGTGGTAACTTCAATGCCCAAACCTTTTGTCTCACCCTTGATGCATTCACTCCTTTGTAAGGAAGGTGCCCTGAAGACTGTGAGGATGTTACAGACCAAATGGGAGACTGTGGGTGTCTTTGTTTGTATTATATGATTAGCTTGTTAATAAGAACGTAAATCAAAGAGACATTTGTTATTGTTCAACATGTCATGAATGTTGCTGGTTGGTCCTGGAGTGATGATACAGGTATAAGTATTACTATGAACACTGAGTGGTCATGGGATAACTACATCCATAAGTATCCCAAGGCCAAACAATTCTATAATAAGGGATGGCTGTACTTACCTCTACCATGTTGCACTTATTGTACTATCCAAGGCCAAGGGTTCCCATGCCTTCTATCCTGCTCTTACTTTTTCCTTATCTTCATCTACTTCTATTCCTTCTTCCACTTCTATTCCCTCTGCCTCTTCAACTCCTTCAACTATGTATCTCTCCTCTTTCAACCTCATTGGCTCTTCTGACAGAGATTGTTTTACTGACTTTGAATGATATGACTGACCAAAAAGAAGTACAGTAGGGCACAAAAGCATTCCAATATTTTGAGCAAGCCTACAAATCAGTTAATAACTCAAGTACTACTGTGG
>JAEUWL010000006.1:0-10326 GCA_018524415.1 Podaxis rugospora | reverse complement strand
CTTGAGGGCATTTGAGCATGCGACGTTCCACCAAGGCTTGGATTTTGCGCATATTTGTACACGTTTGGCATTGTTCTGCCATTCATGTGAAATAATCTGAGACATTTGGTTGGCGTAGGAAAGAACGTCGTCTCTGGAATTGAAGATGGGGGGAACGGCTCTGAGGCGGAGCGTTATGGAATAGAGGAATGTGGCTTCTTCGTCCGAGTCACGCGGTATGGTGAGCTTTTCAATATACGGGTGGAAGGGGGAGGGGATGGGAAGGGTGGTGAGGAGTGGTCGATGGTCCGACTTGAATTGCCAGTCATCACGGATATGATGGGTTGGGCTTGGCATGTCTGGGTCATCTGTCATAAATATTAAGTCGATAACAGACGGATGTTTAGAACTGTCCAAGGGAATGTGAGTATACTTAGCCTCAATCAGAGTAGAAACGGTGAGGCCGATAGAGTTCATGATGTCGACCAAGAGATCGGCGCGAGCGGAATGATGAAAAATGTGCAGATCCCATTCGGGCGAATGGGAATTGAAGTCTCCTCCCGCGCAGATAATGTTCTTGGGGAAGAGGTGGATACACAACTCTAAATATGTTAGTGAAGAATCATCTGAAGGGTCAAAGTAACAGTTGAGAAAGTAAATCTTTTTCGGAAATGAGAGAGAGATGAGTTGAAAGTCAGGAGAAGAGATGACATTGGGGTGGGACATTGGCAGAAGAACTTCGCAAGATTTGCGGACGAGAGTAACTGTCCGTGGACGATTGCCATCTGAGATGAAAATGTACCAATCGGGATTGTATGGCATGCCTTTGTAGGGAACCCCTTCAGGGTTATCAGTTGACGGAACATTGCGTATGACGTAGAAAGGGGGTTCTTGGATGCATAGAATTAGAATGTCTTTAAATTGAGGGCCATTTAACAATGCCTTGAAAGTGTCTTTGGAACGGTGAACATTAAAGAAGAGGATAGGAATGCTGTCAAGAGAGAAAGGCGCTTTAAGAGGTCCTTTAGACATTAACAGCACCAGAGTTGAAGTCGCGTCGATTTTTCTCCGCTTTCGCTTCGCGGAGTCTGGTCTGGATCCATTCTTTGTCAAACCGATGACGGAAGAACGGACACTTATCGGAATTCACGTGATGGTCTTTGGAATCACATGATAGGCATTTAAAGGAGGTCACGTGAGGAAGAAAAATTTCATGAAACAGCAACATATATATGTCTAGCGAAACATCATCCATTGTCCATTGTGTATCGACCACACACTGTGGGTCCACTAATGACGCCGATTTGGCATCGGACCACATTTGTGATTCCAACACTGCAGCCACTGGACACCTCACCATTTAATGTTGTGAACACAGGTAACTGTTCCTCTTCTGGTACCACCAGTGCTGCGTCTAAAGGCAACGTGACAGTCTCACTCCTCGGAGCTTGGGCCCAGGTAAATTAGGGGTACAGACTGTAGTGGAGCTGTAAACACAGTTAGCAGCATGTTTGGTGCAGATGGACAGCAGAGACTTGCCATTATGACTTGTTTTTGTAGTAAGGAGAACAAAGGAACAACTGAGGAGAGGGCCAGAGCAACTCGCAGGCGAATGAAGCATGTATGTGCTACTCATGCCCAGATCAAAGAGGACAGGCTGAGTGTGGCTCTAAATTTGAAAGATGAATAAATGTCACCTTTGCAAACACAAAACAAGTGTCTATGAACTAATTTTTTGGAGGTCAATGTTTGACCCCGAGATAGGCAGCCAGGCCGCTACTGTGATGATAACACTTGCTTGGGGTCCAATACTGAGATTTTGCTGCCTGGTTGGTGGGGAACATTGCTGTGAATATTTCAATGGGCATTGTTGAAGGTTGTCTGCTTCTTGAGCGGATATATGGATGGTACTTCCTCAAGTCAAAATTGAGGTGAAGGATCCAAACCTTTGATTGGGGACTCGAGATCTCTTTGCTGACAGGTGTGCATGGAGTGCCAAAGGTCATCTGCCCCTCAAGCAGATGTATGGACAGTATTTCCTCAAGTTGAAATTGAGGTGAAGGATCCAAACCTTTAATTGGGGATTCGAAATCTCTTCATTTACAGGTGTGTGTGGAGTGTCGAAGGTTGTCTGTCACTTGAGTGGATGTATGGACAGTACTTCCTCAAGTTGAAATTGAGGCAAAGGATCCAAACCTTCAATCAGGCATTCAGGATCTCTTCATTGGCAGGTGTGCATGGAGCATCAAAGCCTCTTGAGCAGATGTATGGATGGTACTTCCCCAAGTCAAAATTGAGGTGAAGGATCCCAGACTTCAATTGAAACTTGAGACCTCTTCATTAGCAGGTGTGCAGGAAGTGTCAAAGGTCACCTGCCCCTTGAGCAGATGTATGTCCAGGACAGTACTTCCCCAAGTCAAAATTGAGGTGAAGGCTCCAACCTTCAATTTGGGGTTTCGAGATCTCTCTGTTGGCAGGTGCGTGTGGAGTGTCAGAAGTCATTGGCTTCTTGAACAGATGTATGGACGGTACTTCCTCAAGTCAAAATCGAGGCAAAGGATCCAATCTTCGATCACGATTCAAGATCTCTTCATTGACAGGTGTGCATGGAGTGTTGAAGCCCCTTGAGCAGATGTATGGATGGTACTTCCCCAAGTCAAAATTGAGGCGAAGGATCCAAACCTTCAATTGGGGATTCAAGATCTCTTCATTGACAGGTGTGTGTGGAGATACTGATAATGCAGGTAATGAAGAGTTCAAATAGCTTGCCAGTGGTGTTTCCAACATCCACTTTTGTACTTTTGAGGCTCTTGATGAATCAGGAGGGTGAGCAGCTGGATAGTGCATGTGTGGTTTCAGTATCAATTGAGCTGAGGCATGTTGGTTGACATTAGAATGGCTAAAGCAAGTAAATGCCTCCAGTGCCATGCCAGCAAGTGGAGAGGGCCTTGGCACAGCATTTGGGGGTTGTCC
This sequence comes from Podaxis rugospora, assembly GCA_018524415.1. NCBI lineage: Eukaryota > Fungi > Basidiomycota > Agaricomycetes > Agaricales > Agaricaceae > Podaxis > Podaxis rugospora. Next base: position 7,374 of record JAEUWL010000006.1, on the reverse strand, counting down.
TGCAGGAAACGCAAGATGTCTTCAGAGGGGTCACAGGGTATAGTATGACTGGTGTAAGTGCTTGTTTAGCAGGCAGTCAATCACAAGTGGGAGAGTGGTAGAGTGGGTGTGCTATATAAGCAGGATTGACAAGAGCCTAGTAACAAAGCAGCTAGAGAAATGATGTTCATCCTAGCAAAGGTAGAGATAAAGATAACATACCTCTTGCCACTTGGTGTGGTACCATCTGATCAGAAAGAGACTGGGTTCATCAGGGCAGCTTGGATGGGTAGTGCACTCGTCATATCACGACAATGGATCTGTGGCTCCAAAGATCCACTGATAGTAATGCAGGCACAGGAGGAGGTCAAGAACACAGTTAGGATATCCTGCAGATGCCAGATCTCCAAGAGTGTCTTAACTGCTTGATCAACTAATCCTGCAGCAAATTGTTTTGTTATAGCACCTTGTGGGGGGGCTGTTCTTTCGATTTCTGAGTGTGGGTGGTGGAGGATCTAATTTCAGGGAGAGGAGTGTTGCTTGGAGGAGATGAAAGTGAAGCACAGGGATTTGCTGATTTGAGATAAGAGTGATTTTGTAGAAAGCAAGCTGATGACGAAGATTGAGTGGAGAGGGTTGTAGCGTTGCCACTGCATCGAGGGCAGGTGGTGGAAGGGGCTCGATATGCAGGAGAGTAAGTTGGGATATTCAGGGTTGGTTTAATAAATGAGGCTAAGGAGCAAGTTGGTGATATTTCATGGTTGCAGAGGGAAAGCAATGGTGTTCCGGGCCTTGATGAGATGGTGAGACTGAGTTTTGGACAGAGGACATGAGGATGAGACTCAATAACTATGGAAAAGTGAGCATTGGGAGTAATGAGTGTGACAGAGATTAGGATGGCATGTTGCTGACTGTTGAAAGTGGATGTGGATGTTGAATACTTCGAGCTTGAGCAGCTACCTAGTGACAAATCCATCAAGGGCCGGAGATGATTGATGACATCAGTGAAGCATCAATGTGAGCCCCACCATGCACTTGAGGACCTTGCCCATTAAGATAGGTAGCTGTCATATTAATTTATTGCTGCTGGAATCTGACTAGTGGCTATTAGAGACATATGGTAGGGCCAGATTATAGATTTCAGTAGGATGACAGCTTCCATTACTTCTTATTGTTCAGCCTTACATATAAGAATGGCAAATGGTTTATCAACATTCCCAAGCACTCACCATATCATCATGAGTAGTCCATCAGTGAATATTGATCTTCCCTCACACTCTACACTCATTCCCAATTGCTTTCTTTAAGGATTTTATCAGAGGCAGATCCTGACTTCCCATCAATTTGGATTGGTAGAGATACAGTGTACCCTGATGCCAATGTATGGATACCCCTCTAGACTTATCCCCAGCTAAAAGGATTATGTTCAGGCCAGCAATGTTTCCCAACAGAGTCCAGATGAGATATGGCAGTTCCACTCAGAAGTTACTAACTGATGTGATGCATTTCAGATCATTCAACAGGCAAATCATGATGATTTGCTTATGGCTGGGAATAAGGCATACTGTGGTGACTTATTGCACCTCAATGGTATGTGTGGGGAGTGTGAGCAACTCTGCAAATCTTTGAATGAGTACCACAAGGAATGTTTACAATTAAGAGCCCAGTATATGGCTTTATGGTATGTTCTAAGTCCTAATATTCATCTCTGTATAGCATAGCATGACTGGATTATAGGGGAGTATATAATGTGCTTGCAGTTCATACTACAAACCAACCTCAAGACCTTGATAACGATTGTAGGCATTGTACCCAGGGCTTCTGTGAGCTTCATGGCCTTGATGCCATGGTGCCTTTGGACCCCTTAGAGCAAGAGTTGGCTCCAGCAACAAAGTGATCTAAACAGGGAATTATGATTTATCTCCTGGTTTATATAGAGCTGTAGACATACACACCTAGACAGCAACTCTGAATGCATGATAATCAATAAAGTGATTAACAAAGAATTGCCAATCATTGTTATCAAGTGTCTGTGTGTGCTCAAATCTACCCAGGACCTTTCCTTCATAAACTGGGATGAGATGTGCAGCTCAGAAAATCATACTGAGAGGAATGATCTTGAGTTTTGGTTGTGAGTCATGAAACAGTGGCTGAACAATCCACATCCTGGTGTCATTATCAGGCCTGTCACCTACTAACTCAAACTCATGGATGACAGTGCAGTGATGGTGGTTTTTGCCAAGGTAAAAGGAGAAGAACTGGTGTACCCGTCCAATTTTCAAGCCAGAGGTAATTGTACTTGCTTCTGAGGTAGTTCGGATAAATACAGTGTCATAGCAGCTAGGACCCTTTCTCCAAGATTGAACAGTACAGATATGTTCACAGTGCATTCCACAAGCACTGGAATTGTCACTCAGTGCATAGTACATAGCAATAGCAGATGGGTAGGTTGTAAATTGGGTGTAGGAAAGCTGTATGTCAAATTGTAAGCTGGTTTCAGTGGTGTCTTGCAAGTCATATATCTCAGAGAAATATTGCATGAGAAGGCTTGGAAAGGTGTGGAGTGGGAGGTGCTTCTGGACTTCATCGACTCTTATATTGCAAGCTAGAGAGAAGTCAGTAACTGAGTAATTCAATGGTAGTCATTGCTTGACATACCTGTAACAGACACAGAAAATTGGATTGAAGGTTCAGTATACACCCTGTTGACATCACTCTCATCATCTTCATCATTGTTGTCATGGCTAGGATGGCTGGTTTCCTTGGACTGTATCATGGAAGCTTCGAGAGTAAAGTTAGAAAGAGGTTGAGCAAAGAAATAACATGACTTACCCTCTATTGAACTGGCCACTGTAGATGTGTCATCAAGGAGGCCGCGGCTTTTAAACTCATTGTAAGCAGTGTGCAACTTGTCTGATCGTGTGTTGATGATGAGCATTTGCTTTAGTGCATTGTGGTGGTTTGAATGCTGCCATGGTTTCTTGACCACATCGATGTGCTTTGACTCCGTGATGGATGAGCAGAGGCCATTTGGTGACCCAAAATCATGAATTGATTGCAGATAGTGCTTGATAGAATGCTGACGAGGTGGCCAGGAGTCTGGGTCATGGACACCAGTTTCGACGAAAATTTCTCGATGTTGGTGATATTCTTCAATTGCATTCTCCATTTCTTGCAGGCTTATTGTACTGTGAGAATTTTGCCATGCAAGGTAATTGAATTTGAGGAAGGCCTGGAGGGCACAGATCATTTCATTCAGCATATAGCTATGCAATGCAGGGAGGTAAACCTTGCCAATAATGAACCAAGGGATTTCATAAAAGATTGTAACTGTACCTACCTTCATAAGGGCTTTTGAATCATTGCCTGTCCACTGTTTGAAATCTCGGCCTTGTGGAAAACAGTGCAAACCAGGAAATGCAGGGACAATTGCAATACTGTCAGTGGGATATCAGCCAATGAATAGTGTAGATATTTTCATACAAATACACCTACTGTTGATTGATATCATCCATTATTTTTTTTTGCCTCCATCTTTCCAAACTCCATCACCAAGTATTCTCCGATCCATACCACGAGATGGTCCTTGAATGTTCCCTTAACAAGCTGATGGAGAATATCAGGTGTTATAATTTCATGAATGTCAGCTCGAGGGAAGGATTCAGTGAAGGCCTGAGTGTTTTTAATTAGTATTCAATTTATAACAGTGAAGTTGGCCATACCACAACATCCGTGATCATTCCAAAGGTGTCCCATGCATGTAACAATTCAGATTGAACTGCTACAAGTGCAGTATGACCAGTGCTGCATGGGGTGATGGGTTGGTGAGGGTCATCAAGCTTGTCAGGGGAGGCCAAGCACCTAAGTAACAAGTGGTAAATGTCATCAGTATGCATGATGCACTTCAATCAAACAGGGGCCATACTTAGGCACCAACTCTGAATGATGCAGGTGAGTAAGCACTGCTCTGGATAATCACCAATATAAGGCCCAAACCCGAATATGGCATGCCAATACTGTCCATTATTACATTTGACCTTGATGGGTGTTGTCATGGCATCATGAACAGATGTGAAGATTGTTGCAAGCAAGGTGTGGAAGAGCTGGTGGTGAAATTTACAGAATTCATTTGAGTCTCAGTGCTCTTTTTCTGCTGGTGGAAGATGTAAATAGGAAGTAGAAAAGGTGATGAAAAACATACATTTTGGAATGCATAGAAAAGCAATGACTATGATGCTGTTTCTGTGGCCCCTGCAAGCCGTGTTGTGGATGTTTCCAACCAAAAGGTATAGTGGCCAATATTCACTGTTCCTGGTGGCAATAGACACCATTGTCTTGTCACTGCCAAGGATAATTAGCACAAAGAAAGCACCTTTTACCTGAGGAAGGTGTTTCTTAATGAGATCCTGTATTTCGCATAAGAACAAGGCTGGGCATGATAATATAATTAAGGACCATACCGCCTGCCTCCAGGCCTAGTTGCCTGACATGACGTCTTGATATTGGTGGCCATCAGAGCCATACTCGTGGTATGGGACATAGTCAAACTTATTCTTGAAGTCCGGGTTGGAGATAAGTTCTCAGAGAACCTCCATTGGGTCATGGTACCAGACAACATGCCATTCTTCCATCCAGGCAGGTTTGGGACCTGTATCACCATTGTCGGGATAGCGAAGAGCAAACTGCTTCCATGGGAGATTACCATATGGGATTTCATCAATGAGATTATATAGATCTGTGTGATTATGAAAAGGTGCATGGTCTTGGTGGATGGCAAGACTGGTCTCCCACAACTCCAACAAAATATTAACATTCCTGGCTGACATTTCCTCACATCGGTATAGGAAAGCCACAGTCTCGAACTGCAAGCAACTGGCAAAGGGAGCCCATTCACAATCTTCTGGCAAGTCGTCACCTTCATTGCCATCCTCATCGTCATCATAAATGTCACCTGATATGACAATTAGTTCAGACCTTAAAAGCTCACTGTGAAAATGTACTTACCAGTCAAAAAATCATGGAACACATAGTGGGTTTTGCAAGTAGTATCATGGACCTGAATCTTATCTTGCAACAAGTCCGATGATGATGATTCAGGGGGTGGGGAAGAGGATCCTGAATCTGCAACTGGATGCAGTAAAATATCAACTAAGCCAGATCAGTAAAGTAACAGTAAAAAGGGAGAAAGCATACTTAAGTCTAGTATCTCATCATCAGATGGGATTACTGAATTGAGAATGCTCATCACAGGGCTCTGGATGATGGGTTGAAAACTATTCGGATAGATGAGAGTAGGGCAAACCTACTGGTATGTCTCTGAGAGGTGAAAACCCTCCGGTGCAATTAAAGTCGAAATCATCATCATAGCTGAGGTGTGCGGGGCTAACGGGCTCAGCAGTTGTTAAATCTGGAATGTGGCCTTGGTCGTCTGGGTCTGATTCCTTGTCAATTCTGAACCCAGCACCAAGCACGCCTTCGGGTGACCAGAAATCTATGCCTGAATATACCAAATTCACCAAGCTCACATCCAATTCCAAATCAGCATCCAAACCCAAGTCAGAATTCGATCCCAAATCACTGAATTTGGGCAGATAGGCCTTCATGTTTGCCCAGGGAGTGGCATCAATTAATTTTAGCCATCCTTCATCAGTATTGGTGTCATCTGGGTCAGCATTATCTGGGTCAGCATCAGACTTGTCTACATCTGAGGTTGTTTCTTCAATGCCATCCCTAAATAAAGAATGAGGTCTGAGAGCTAAAAATAATAGACTGAACTTACAATCCTTTGTCTCTACTTGCTAATGCTGGAGCCGAACTTTCATTCCTGGAAGTGGATTTCTGTGGAAAGAAGCAAGTTTTAGCAGTGGCACAAGCACTTTAAGGAGGATTCACTTACCAAATATGAGTGCTGAAGATGCTGATTTAGTCCAATTGGACCCGTAAACCAGCATGAGCATCCTGGTATAGAACATTAAGTGTTATATTGGCAAAATGGACTCTGTGTTTCTTTCAAATTTGAAGAGGAATCCTTCCAAAGCATGGAAGTAAGGGATGGCAATGAACATGCAAGAGTTGCCTCAAGTTCCGGGCCAATGGAGCAGAAAGCCTAAGTCTGAAATGTGACTTAGGGCTGTGGCTGGCTCTTGTACTGAACCAACATCATCCATTGTCCAAACTTAGTATTGCACAGCTCCCTAAACCTCTACCTATACTAAGTAACTAACCCTGCCTCCGAAAGCCTACACTCAGGTTAGTATACCCACTTATGGCTTGTGCAAGACAAACTCATGAAGTATCCCTAGCATGAATCTATGTTCATCAAACAAAAACACACATCCCACCAACAACCCGGACTTGCCTGTTGCAGAAGCTCAAAAACCATTGTGGAAACCAAAGGCAAAGAAACCTGACTTGAAAGCCGAGAATACCAGCAAACAAGGGGCGGCATGCCCAGCAAAGAAACCTACCTTGAAGGTAAAGGGTACTACTGAGAAACAGGCAGCATGCCAAGGAAAGAAACCTGCCTCAAAGAAGACAAACCCCCCCATGCAAGAAGTGATGTGTCCAGCCCTCAAGGATGTGCTGAAGAATGTTGCAGCTTTCGAACACAGTGCTGCCACCGCATACACTGACAATATAACACCTGGCAGGCTATTTCCTAAGGAAAAGGGGAGCTATAAAGTTATAGCCCCCAATCCTGGAAAGAAAAAGGCAGGGAGAAGTATGGACATGATGGATACATCAGATGTTGACGTTGGTGGAGAGGGGACAGAAACAGATATTGAGGGCACTGTGAGGAAGAAGGGGTCCAGGAAGGACCACAGCTACTGAGATGCTATCCTAGGTATGTGAAAAGAACTTGATCTTGTACCAGTTGAAGAGGGGGAAAAGTCTTCCATAGATTCAATGGATCTTGCCAAGAGAGTTGAGGAAGAACATGTGGACAAAGTTGAAGATGGTCATGGTAATGAAGTTGAAGTCCCAGATAAGAGCCGCCGATTGGGAGGGGAAGAGGGAAATATGAGGTGCCACATAGAGAGAGATGAGAATGCCAGCACTGGCAAGCACCACAATCAAGAGAAGGGAAGGCCGAGGACGGATGTTACAGACCCCAATTCTTGTCCATTAAGCTTTCGAGCCCTGGTCACAAGGCATTCTCAGTGGGCCCAGACCAGTCAGTTCACCTCCTGATCCAATTGGACACCCCCTTGCAAGCTTGTTCCTCTAGACTACCCCTCTGCCAGTCTCCATTCAAGAGCCCAATAACCAATTCTTCATGCACATTTTGTCTTCCTGTCTCATCATTAATCATTCCTCCCGAAACCCAGACCTTCCACCACTTTGATTGTTTTGCTATCCCTGGTTGTCTGGATGCCATATGGACACTCCTCACTT
>JAEUWL010000254.1:0-10356 GCA_018524415.1 Podaxis rugospora | reverse complement strand
AGTTATCGGTGATGACGTTAGCACATTCGTTGAAAGCTGTAAGTCCATGCTTACACCCCTCCCCATCCACGAAAAGCAAAATAAGAATCCCGAGAGAAAAAGAAATAATACCTTGCAATAATCCGTTCACAGCTGCAATAAAAAACCCTTTTGCCCTAAGGGAAAAAGCATACCGCAGGCAACAAGGGAGAAAGGAAAAAATTTTTTTTATCAACCATGATAGCATTCACAGTTTACGTTCCCCGGTTTCATCGAGGCCGCGTTCCTCAAAGAAACGATCCAACGCCTCGCAATCCTTAACCAGTCTACCTGGTAGCCATTCATTTTCCTCTTCAGGGAAGCCCTCCCACTTTACGAAGTAGCTGTAACCCCTCCCAATCTTCCTGCGGTCCAGAATCCGTTCGATCACTGCTTCACCCTTCTCATTGAGGTTCGGATGGATCGGTTTTTCAAACCAACTCGCGTCATCTTCGACCCACGGACGAACCAGAGAGGTATGAAACGTTTCTGTTCCTTTTGGATTACCACGACGGGGAATCTCGAGCGTCACAGTACTATGACTTTCATCCGTTTCTCTTATCACATAGGGCCCTTCAAAACGCGGCATCAACTTTGTTGCTCGTCTGTCGTGGTCTGACCTGAACTGCTTTCTTCGATGTTCTGTAGACAGCTTGACTCGCATCCCCACTTTGAATGGAAAAGCGCATGTGTCTGGGACTTGTTCACTTGGAAAGCCTGCAGTACTTTGTGCTGTAGTAACAAATCCCTGGCCTCTGCCTCGAACGTCTGGATACGGCGCACAATATCCTCTGGGCGTTCTGAAGGTGTAACCACCTCATCCACCAGAGGCGGAATCAAACATGGTGAGAATCCCATTCGTAATTGGAATCCAGACAATCCTGTTGATGCATTATGGGTATTCATCATAGTGAACCTAATGCTCGGGAGGGCTCTTACCCAACCTGTCTGTGTTCTGTCAACATAATATCGAAGACATTGGTTTAAAGTCTTATTTGTACGCTCACTCGCCCCATCAGTTTCGGGGTGGAAAGAGGTAGACATCTTGATCTTCGTACCAGTTAGTTCATGTAATGTTCTCCAGAACTCAGATCTGAACACTTTGTCCCTGTCACTAACAATCTCTAATGGCAAACCATTCTCACAGTACCAGTGTTCAAAAAACAATCTAGCGACCTCCGGTGCTGTTGCATCTTTATGTGTTGGGATCAAATGGATGTCAGCCCCCAAATGATCAGTAATCGTGAGTATCATGTTGTGACCTTCTTCCTCTGGTAAATCACCGACAAAATCCATTGCCACAGCCTCAAAACGGTGGTCCGGAATTGGCAATGGATGTAGAGGACCAATTGGCTTTGTGGTCACCATTTTGAAACGTTGACACTGTTCACAACTCGGGACATAAAACTTTTCTAAATCGGTATGCATAGCTGGCCAATAGAACGAGTGTCTCAGTGCTTCGTATGACTTATCAAACCCAAAATGCCCCAAACAATCATGAGTCAATGCAAAAATGGTCTGACGCACATTACCACTATGGGGAATGACAAGGTGGTCCTCAAAGAACAGTAAATCCCCTCGCAATTCCACCCCTAGTAGTTCCTTGTGACTCTCTAGCAGTTTCCAACACCAGGCGTCCTCCTGATAACCGGCGATTATACTCGTGCGGAGCTCATCATCAGCTGTGACTACCATATGAGATGTCGCTCCTGGAGTTTCCAGTGTGGCAATTTCCTTTGCCCAGTTGGCTGTTGGGAATGAGGCTCTGTCCAAAACAGTGCAGACTGCAATGTCCAATTCATCCATACAGTCACAGGGTGACATATGAAAGGCCGTTTCCTCTACATCCGACTCCTTGAAATCTGTACGTGAGAGGGCGTCTGCCATTACATTGTCCTCCCCCTTTAGGTAAACGATATCAAAATCATATTGCTGTAAAAATTCCATCCATCTTGCCTGATGACGAGAGAGGTGCCTCTGAGCTTGAAAACATTCCAATGTCCTGTGATTGGTGAACACAGTGAACGGGACTCCAATCAAATCCACCCACCACTTTTCTAAAGCTCTAACAATTGCAAGCAACTCTTTTTCATGTACAGGGTAATTCAACTCCGCCTTCTTAAAAGACTTTGAGTCGAAGGCCACTGGACGCGCAGACTCGTACATCTTACCAAAGCTCAGTACTGCTCCACTCCGGATGTCTGAAGCATCAGTTGTAACAAAAATCCAGTACTTGGGCATGAGATCATAATCAATTGTGGTCAAACACTCCCAGCTAATTACCAGTTCCTTTATCTTGTCGAAAGCACTCTGGTGGGCTGGCGTCCACTCTGGAAAACTATAATCACACTCCTTCTCGGTCAGCTTTGAAAGAACACTGGAGTATTGTGCTAATTTCAGCAAGAAAACTGCCAGGTAACGCACTAGTCCCAAAAACTGATGTACAGACTTTGCAGACTCAGGGACAGGCCAATTGACAATTTTATCCGCTTTTTGGTCATCCGCTTCGATGCCTTTTGCACTGATCTTATGACCCAAGAAACTAATCTCTGTACAGAACAGCTTGGTTTTCTTTAGATTGCAATACAATTGAGCCTCACGTAGTGCCGTCAACACCAAACGCACATTTTTCTCATGCTCTTGCAATGTTTGTGACCATATAACAATGTCATCAAGGTAAACGTGGCAGATCTTCCCAATATATTGCTGCAATGCTTTATTGATCTGCTGCTGATGTATTGCTGGTGCATTCCATAGCCCCATTGGCATCACCCGCCATTCATAGGACCCAAACGGTGTTGATACAGCAGTCTTCCGGATGTCAGATTTTCGCATCCTCGTCTGAAAAAATGCATTCGTCATATCAATGACAGCAAAGTATTTCCCTTGTGCACAGTCATTTAGAATATCATTAACCTTAGGTAATGTATAATTGTTGGGCACAGTGTTCTTATTTAATGCACAGTAGTCATTTACCCATCTAGGCAATGCTGTAGGGTCTGCTTTCGGTATGCAAAACGATGGAGACGAGTGTGGTGAATCTGAAGGTTGGATCCGCCCTGCCTCTAAGTGCTGGTCAATAAGCTTCTTCCAAGCTGCTCGATACTTCCGTGGACAGCTGTACGTCCTGCCCTTAATGACCTGTGTCAGATCTTTTAGATCTATACATGCCTCGATATCCACAGGTAACTCATCAGCATGAGGCATCTCCTCAAAGACTGTACGGAATTCCATCAACACCTTCTCCTGTAGCCGGCAGAGAATCTCTTCATCAATAACATGTGTTATCCGATCTTTTATTGCTGCCACAATGTGACTATAGGATGGTGGTCTATCCACTGTATGCCGTTCCATTACCATACGTGTTGCCTTAAGGCGGTCCTTCAGTTCCTCTAGTAGCTGGCGGCGATATTTTGCTGTAGTCTTTAGCCGATCTTTGGGAGATTTAAACCTGTGAGACTGTTTGGCGGGTGTAGGGTTTTCCCCTAATATGTTATATCCTGTGTTCAGGTCTGTCACAATTCGGGCCTTATGGTCAATCCGAATCGCATTTGCACTCAGGAACGGCATGCCCAGTATGAGTGGTGCAGATAATTTATCTATAACAAGTGCCTTGACCATACATGAAGAGTAAGCAAAATCTGCAGAAACGGGGGCAATCTTTACATATTCAGTCAATACAGTCTGTCCAGTCTTTGTAGCACCCTGTATCGAAAATGGTTCTTGCAAACGAAACCTACGAAGACCCAATTGGTCTACCAATTTATCATGAATTAAAACGACATGTGCGCCACTGTCCAAGAGCACGTTGACTTCTACAGGGAACTCACTGTTGGGACCCATCAGTGCACAGCACCAGTGTAAATGGCGTCCACGTACATTCTTGTCAGACTCCTCAAGTGTGGTATCCCCACTATCTTTCACTGCGGCAAGTACGTCTCCACTATCATCCGAATCCTCTGCAGTGGCAGCTATGTCGCGTTTCAACTTCTTGTTTGGGTAAGAACTGGTGTTCCCGGACGCTTTGCCCTTTCCATTACAGTCGTGTTTTTCAGAGCCTGACCTGGATTTCATGGCCTTGAATCGAAGGAACAATTCTAAAGCTTCAGTGGACGGTCGTTGAACCGGTTGGTAGCCAATCGTGGCAGGCCATCCATTGGGACAGGTATTGGAAATGTGATCTTGGAGTGTCTTGCGACATTTAAGGCACCCAAAATTTTGCATCAGGATCTCCCGTTCCTCTGTCGTTAAGTGCGGGCAGCATTGGCCTGGTTCCGCATTACCGGTATCTGACTTTAATAATTGACCCTTCTTGTCCTTTCCTTTGGCTTTCTTATCCGCATTAATAGAAGACTTGGAAGCGAGCGCGATGCAAGTTCGGTCAGCCTCTAACTCCTCGCGAACCATACGACGACGGTCCAGACGTTGTTCATCTAGAACCCTGACGACTTGTTCCCATTTGGTCAGATCTTTGATATCGAGCAATTTGATCCCGTTTTCAGAGTGGGAGTAGACCACAACAGTCAGATCGTGGCAGAGGTGGTTCTGTAAGAATTTGTGAAGGTTCAAGTCACTGAGATGGAAGGCAGTATTTTTCAGTATATCATTCTTCTTTTTAATGTGGCTTGCCCAATCAGAATACTTTTCGTCCTTTGACATGTTTTCAGATACAAGTTCTTGCTGAACTTGGACTTCCCAGTTGACATCTAAAAAATGTTTCCTGAGTTTGTCAACGAATTGAGAGAATGTAGTCCCCTCAGGCTGTTTGTCTGCCTCTGTGATAATCCAAGTCATAACTTCCTTGTTTGCGAAGCAGCCAGCAATTAACTTCATCTTCTTTTGCTTGGTCAGGTCTTTCTTGGTGCTAACCGCGAAGTGAATGTTGGTGTAATCTTCAAAATCGCGGAGCATATGTGCCGTTAACATAGACACAGTGACTCGCGGTAGACCATTGACCTTCGGGAGTTCAACTCCTGCACTAACTGTAATTCCTTTCTTGTCGGCCATTATGAATTCCTCAGATGACGATGATGAATCCGAGTCGCTACTGTCCGACCCCGAGTCTGATGACAAGTCATTTGTAGTGACCCCACCGGGTGGAGGTAAGGTCAGTATATGCGCTATTTTAGTCCCTATATGCGCACCGGGAACAGGTGTCAAAATCGATTCTGTGCTTTGTTCGGTGCTAGGCCGATCACCCGGTGCTAGAGGAGGTTCTACACCTGTTAAGAAATCAGGTGTGGTGAGAACTGTGCATATATGCGCACCAGGTGATGCAGTAACAGTGTCGTTTGTGGTCAAAGACATCGGTTTAAGTCTGTCTGACCTTCGTAGTCCTTGTTCAGTTCCCAAGGACCCTGCAGTATTAGAAACCATTATTTAAAAGCTTAACAGCTTGGTGCGAGTTTAAAAAAAAGTGTAAGTCCACACTCTGGTAGACGTCACTCACAATGCCAACAAATAAACAGGCACGGGCTGTATGATTCGAGGTTGTAGCAGATATACGTGTACACGAGCAGATTATAGACGAGTTGGTGGTCGTAAGGAAAAGGGGCTTGTCAGTGCAGGTATGACTATTTATACCAGTTATCGGTGATAACGTTAGCACATTCGTTGAAAGCTGTAAGTCCATGCTTACATGTATGTACCCTTTCATGTATTGGAAAGATATTTAATTGCTCCGATTATGATGGATTCTTATATGGCTACTCTGTAGGAGCAAAGGTCCGATACAAATTCCTCTTTGGAAATTGACACAACGTGCGTTGTTTGAAGAAGACTGTGTGAAGGCTACATTTCCCGATGTCGCAATTATCCACATCGTGTGCTGGAGATCCAATCGAGACATACTGTGCGCATATCAACACATGAAAATGCTTTACCAACAACGGAGGGCCAATAACGAGTTCGTAAGACCCCTATCTTTCGAAGTAGTCAAAGATGCGAATCACTTTGTAAGTCCACTCTAAGTTGCGTTCTCCATTCCTACTGGCAGCTGATGCTCCCATCAAAGTAGCACTGGGACTCTCTGTATGATTTCTTGACATTGCTTGTGAATAATCTGCGGGCTAGTTAATTTTTCATTTTTCATTCCCCACCTTAATGGATGTTATTGTATTCCAAACACATTCTCCATTTCTTGTGTTTGTCCCGTACCCGTTCTCGGCTCCACCAGGACCAAGAACCGTTCCCCAGTTTGCCCACAACTTTTCTGAAAGTAATTTCCACGTTCTCCTGCCGATAGAAGGCTATACCCATGCCTGTTCCACTATTCAGAATTGCGCGCCGTTCTGAGAAGGTGTCATCACCGTCGACTATCAATTATCGATTCGATCGTGAGAGCAGGTGACCATTGACCTTGGGATCCACCATCCGAGTTCTTGAGAGAAGCAGGCGGAGGGGGGATTTTTCCCATCCCTGATAACGAAAAATATTAAATGAGATCTCTCAACCTACGTGAGACTGGTATTTGTGCATACCCCCCCCCCGCACAAACCTTAGTTAGACTGCCCAAACAGTCCACTCTCTCATGACTGCTCGAGTAGCTCTTGTCACAGGTGCGGCCCAGGGAATTGGTCGAGCCATAGCTCTGCGTTGGCCAAAGATGGATTGGACATTGCTGTGGATGACATAGGAAAACATAGGAAACAAGAGGATGGAGCTCGAATCACTTGTGAATGAGATTCAGGGTCTCGGGAGGAGAGCGATTGTATTCATGGAAGATGTGACGAAGGAAGATCGGGAGAAGGAAATGGTTGAATCGGACTGTGGCTGCGCTTGGCCGGCTTGATGTGGTGCGTTTTGGTCCCTCTCGCTCATTCATCCGGAGGCGTCAACCAGAACACGTCCTAAGACCTATTCAGATGGTCGCAAATGCAGGTACTGCTCTGTTGAAGGTAACAGCCACGGTTGATGGTATATATGCCTTCCCTATTCTGTAGAGATGGAGATGAACTGTGTATTTGCCTGATGTCCGGAAGGACCATCGTTGCACTAAGTTTGATATTCCTTGGCATTTGTGGTTGAATCTAACCCCAAAGGTGCTTCCTCCATCCTTGGCTTAAAAGGTGAGTATTCACACACACATTTGTGTAAAAGGGGGAGATGAACGGAATTTGCCAGGACATGCGATGGTTGGCGATTACTGTATCTCGAAGGCTGCGGTCGGGTCATTGACACAATTGACCGATACGTCCCACCTAGCTTCATTCTAAAGGAACACACTTTGACACTCGTCATTGATTGATTACAGCACAGGAATTGAAAGAGTATAACATAACAGTGAATGCATATGCTCCAGAGATTATTGATACCGCAATGGGTGAGGTCAATACCAAAAATCCCATGACTTTGGTATTTATGGAGGTCTGACAGCCCAGAATGATGAACACGACAAACAACTAGGCAGGCCTACCTCAAGCACCAAGCACGTACGTTGCTCATTACCGGATTCCATAGGGATGTGGAGTCACTTATCACCTTACACTCGCTTCGTATCAACCAATGTTAGCTTCTGCGCATTCCGGACGCGAGGATAGGTCATGTCAACGACGTCGCTAGCCTTGTATCTTCCCTCGCTCCACCTGAGGCACATTTCATTACGGATAGGTTTGATATACTCTTAGGGTGCATAACAATTCCACAGTTGCCTTGATGATGTGTTAATTATGGAAAAACAGGCCAGGTAGTGACTGTGGATGGCGGAGCAACTCTTTGAACACGAATAGAAATCTTTTATGAGGAGTTGGCGTAATGTTTCTGTTTTCGCTCCCGTGTTCTTTATCAACGTATAGTGCAGTGTCAGGTTAAGTCATTTACGCACGTTGCTCTTATCTTTCATGACTTGGCTAGGGAATGAGGTGTGGGAGGGCCCATGGGTAGGCCTAAACACCGACAAAAGCATTAGTTCAAGACGTCGGTCATGCCTATGGGGTAGCAAGAAAGCCAAGGAAGTATAACTCACGCTGTGTTCTTTCAGATTCCTATATGTGGACCTTAAGAGCCGTCTGCAGCTTGGAAAGGAGAATTGATTGTGTTTGACCTAGTATCTCAAGCCGATGCGTTCCGGTAACCTCCCTCGTTCACTCTACAGCTGGAATGTCATCTGACCGTAAGTGACCGTCTTTTTATATCACAGACTCCTGACAGCCATAATGCTCGCTGGAACGCCTACAGTTTGAAATCCTACACTCAGAGGAAATAGGCGAGGTATTCCAGGTAAAGATCTGTGCTCTTCTTGCATATATTCATCTGTGCTCTTATGTATTTGAGAGGTTATTTCAGGGTCAAACAGTGCATCCAACGTCAAGGCAGCCTGCGTGACCTGCATTCTCCGGTGTTGCGCTCCCTATTCCGTACTGCAGATCGAACGGACCCCGTCATGTGAGAACACAGGAGGTACTAAACATCTAACTAAGCCCTATCCCCGTCTTTTGGAATCACCAGATGTGAGGCAATCCGTGAGCCCACGGTGCGCGTTATCCACCTTGAAGCCGCTGATGGTTCTCGGTGTTACTTGATCCTCGGCGACGCTCACGAAATGGTATTCGGTGTAGACAATGACGTTTCGCTCATTATCCCAAAATATGACCACGATAATCGTTGACGACCTCCTTTGAAGATACACTAGATTCAGCGTTGGGCACTAGTGGGGCAGGCAACTGCTTCCTGGTTTGGCGGGCTAGAGCTCCGGGAGCAAATGCGGGATTCTCCCACCAGCACAAGGCTTACTCACCTTAATTCCACAATTGAGTCGTGACTCCACTGGAAGACGCGTTCAATGTTGTTGATTATCAAACATCTGTTATCTGACAGCCAGAAGAAGGAAGGGGGTATTTCCCATCCCTGACAACGGACAATATAAACTATGCATTTCTGACCAGGCTGAATGCTATATCGGACACAATCCCCCTGTGAAAGTTCACATAATTCGCACATACAGTTGAGTCTACTATGGCAACCTGCGTAGCCCTTGTCACAGGTGCAGCCCAAGGAATTGGCTGAGCCATAGCTCTGCATTTGGCCAAAGATGGATTGGACGTTGCTGTGGATGACATAGGAAACAAGAAGGCGGAGCTTGAGTCACTTGCGAAGGAGATTCAGGGTCTTGGGAGGAAGGCGGCTGTGTTTACGGAAGATGTGACTCAGGAAGATCGGGTGAGGGAGATGGTTGGACGGACTGTGGCTGCGTTTGGTCGGCTTGACGTGGTGCGTTTGTTCTTTACAATCTCCACCAGGATGTACATTAATATATATCGGCGTGGACATCAAGATGGTCGCCAACGCAGGTGTTGCTCCATTGAAGATCGCTACTACGGCTGATGGTACGTCTGCCTTGCCAGCCTACACGGGAGGAGACAAAGGCTACTTGTGTTCTTACCTTTGTACTTTGTGTATAGCGAGTGTATCAGCCTGGGAGGCGCTCTGGGCTGTGAACATACGAGGAGTTGTTCTTTGCTATAAATATGCCGCGCAACAGATGATTAAGCAAGGTTCCGGAGGGAGAATAATTGGTATTGTGATGTCGCTTTGTCGCTTTATCTTCCTTCCTTGTTGTCGCCTGATCTCTCTATATAGGTGCTTCTTCCATCCTCGGCTTGAAAGGTGAGCCTTTATGTACATGCCGTTATGGAGCTCGGGGATGAAAAGAAACTACTAGGATATGCAGGATTTGGCGACTACTGCATTTCAAAAGCTGCGGTCCGGTCTTTGACGCAGTCAACTGGTAAGTCCAGCAGCTTCCAAGCAACCTAATAAAATGTTGACATTTGACATTATTTGATTATAGCACAGGAACTAAAAGAACATAACATAACGGTGAATGCATATGCTCCAGGCTTCATCGACACATCAATGGGTGAACATCAGCCTCCAATAGCGCCTAAATGCAGCATTGATGGAACTCAACAGCGCAAGATGACGAACGTGATAAACAATTCGGCGGGCCTACCTCAAGCCTCAAGCATGTATGTGGCGGACCAGCTACCTCCGCAGTGGCGTGAAAATACTCACTTTAGTCACATTCGCCTTGTATCAACTAATGGCAGCTTCTGCGCATGCCAGACGCGAAGACAGGACATGCCGATGATGTAGCTAGTCTTGTGTCTTACCTGGCTTCACCAGAAGCTCATTTCATCACGGGTGAGTTTGAGATAGCCTATAAATGCACATCTGTCCCGCACATGCCTCGATGAAATACTGACAGCGGGAAATAGGTCAAACCATGACAGCAGACAGCGGGGCAACACTTTGAGTACAATCGAGCAATTCTGTCAGCATTCGATGTTTAATGATTTCCAGTTGACGTTCTGTTTTGTTTGTTTTCGTGATCCTTGTGAA